>APFE030496515.1:1713-21379 GCA_000404065.3 Pinus taeda
CTAGCTGGTTTATTTCTATTTCCGGTTGTAAGCATATTTCAGTATTTTCCATTAATGAAATGAAGTATTATTTCCACTGCATCTTTGTGTATATGGTTATCTCTGTATTTTATTGCGTTCCTGTTTAAATCCGGATCACTTGAGCTAGAGGAATTGTCTTTGTCCGCATCAAGAATTTACCTGCACCACGAATTGGCGACTCCACTGGGGAGCCAATCCTTATGTTTGATTAATTGTCATTTTATGGTTTTGTGTGAACTTTTCTAGTATCACCATTTGCCTTTAGTTTTCTCTACTTTACCTAGTTTACTGCTTTGAGCCTGAAATTTATAGTGGCAAATCTTGTTTTGGCCTTTGAAAATTTTTATTTTTTTCTTGAATCCCTTGATCAACCCTCTTTTTAGCGAAATAGTCGTGTCGATCAGGCCTATCAATGCTAGTTGTAGTCTAGCCAGTTGTGCCAGTCATGACAATCAATGCTTGTTGTCAGTTAGGTAGTTGCGCGGATTCCTGTAGGTGAAGATCAGGGTTTCCCCTAGATCATAACTAGTGTGTCTTTCCCTCTTAATTTCTACCTGTTGGCTTGTTTTTCCTGTGTTCTCCTTAACTGGAAAGCTTCTTTTTCTTGGTTTGTGTGCTTGTTTGGTTTGATTTCTCTTTACTTTATTTTTTGAGTCTTTGGGTGGTTTCAAGCCCTAGGGCATATAGGTCATCGTCCATTCAACTGTTTGTGTGCTCAACAAGTCAATTTGTTGATTAGATGCTCCATGCATTTTCGTTTTTTAGTCCTTTTATTGCTTTGATTTCAATTAAGCAAGTTTGAAAAGTTTCATTTTTTGTTTAAGCATCTCTTTTTGGGCATAGATTACATTGCTCATATTGTTCTTGATTGAATCATTGCATCATTGGTTTGGAAGGAATTTTGTTTTCGTGCTTTCCATTTGATTGATATTGATTGTTTTGAAAAAATTTCATTGAAGTGTTTGTGAAAGATTCATGTTATCATTCCATTGAAAAATACATAATTCTAGTTTGCTGAATCAATATGTTACATTAGCTAGCATCATTGAAGACTAGAGTCGCATCATCATTTGTATTCGAAAATAAATAAATTCTCTTTACTATTAAAAGGACTAGTTGAAGTGTATTCGATAGGAAGATTCAGTGCATTTTGGAGATTTATTAGTGAAGGATTTTATTCTTTGATTGTTGCATTGATTGTGTGTTCTCTATCTCTCAATTAGTGTTAACTTTCATCAAAGACAAAGATTTCCTTTCTCATATAGTTGCATGTAGGAGTTTTTTCAGTTGACAGTAGTAGGGCCTTGTAATTGAAACCTAATTCAAGATCAACCATTAAAATCTATTGAATTAACCTAAGGAAGAGTTGAAACTTAACACTTATATTTAGAGGTTTAGGCTAGAGACATGTTCTGGCGTCATTAAACCTAGTAGTTCTCATTCGCTTCGGCACTAGACAATCCTAGTACAGACTTGTGCTCCCCGTATCATCAAGTATAAAAAGGGAGACCCCACTAGGTCTACAATCATTTATCCATTGGAAGCCATGTATTCCACCTTGTAAACGTGATACACCGACACATCATTCGTGGAGATTGCCTGCTCGTACTTCTTAGTTCGTTGGGAACTATTCTGCAGTTCACAGTTACCTGGTAATCATTTTGTTTAGATCATCCAGAGCAATCATTTTGGTATTTTTGACTCTTTAAATTTAAAACATCATTGAGCACTTGTCCTTTCAAGCTCATTCAAACTGAAAGAGACTAGAGTCACCTTTTTCCCTTTCCTTGACTCTTAAAACATGAAAAGGCAAAGTTTTGTTTCAATGTTTTACAATTATCTTCCCATGAAATATTCCTAGTTAAAGTTATCTTCCTTAGTAATTCTTTAGGGTCGATTACAATGGAAAAATTTCCAGAGTCTAATGGTCAAGGATTCCCCCTAGATGGAAATCCTCATCCTTTTCCTTCTTTTGGAAATGTTGGTGCTCCTTATATGGCAACGTTGTCCCTCCTTGGGTTAACCATTGGTCTACCTGTCTAGTTGTTTTCGACCTCAGTGGTCCTGAGCGTCCTGACTCCTATCCAACCGTATCCTTCATTAGAATCACGTCTCGAAGATTATAAATTTGACCGCTCACCTTCCTCCCCTATTTCTTCACCCTCCTCTACTTCACCTGGTGAAAGTTTCAAATCTAGTAAAGAGGCTAAGAAGGAGTAGACGAAGATGAAGAAGTCAGATAAGTAAGAGGCCAACCATGCAGCTATTGCTCTAAATGCACTTCCTTTCAACAAACCTTCTGATCCTCCACAGAAGGTCATATTCCCTTGTAAGCTATATAAGGGTGACCATATCCTCCTAGATTGTCTTGGCATTCCTAGAGTCTTAGAGGTATGGTCTCAAAATCTAGATTGACCATCGCCATCGACCTTTGGAGATCATGTTGATGCTACACCCTTAGCTAGAGATGGTAAGAAGAAAGGGAAAATTAGATTCCCCTATAGGTTATGTGAAGAAGAGAATCTTCTTCACCTTTGTCCTCTTATGGATAAAGCATCCAAAGCTTTGGAAAACCTTATAGCTCCTCAGGCCCAACTCCCTGTTGATTACCGGAGGCTTTCTTCTGACCCTCTCCTAGTTGGTAAAGAGATTGACTTGGATTCATCTCTTTCCCATCCTGTTCTTCCTGAGCGAGACTCTCTTCTATTTGTTCCTGACCAACCATTGGTAAAAAAGAGTGTCGACTTGTCTACGCCTTCAGTTGATCACTCTGTTCCCAAAGAGAGTGGTGAACATATTGCTCATGTTCTTCTTATCTCCTCAAATTCTCATGAATCAAAGAGTGACCCTCCCATCCTGGTTGTTCAAGAGAGTATTTCTTCTATTCCTGCAGAGCATGGGGGAAATCATATGATACCCCCACCAAGTAGTTCTGTTGTCTCTTTTGATTGGAGTCAATTGACTACTTTTCGCCTCCTATCTTATGTGCCTTTCCAGATCACAGTACAAACCTATAATATGGTAGTACATAGCACTATATTAGATGAAGTTACATCTGTTAGAATCATGTCTTCTACTACTTGGCAAGCTTTGGGCTCCCCACAGCTTATGCTTGTCACTCAGAATCTATTGGCTTTCAAAAGAGGAACCGACCAACCCTTGGGGGTCCTCCCGAAGTTCCCTATTACTTTGGGAGGAAAGAATCCCTATATAGACGTGATGGTAGTCCAAGGTCCCTTAGATTTCAATCTTCTCCTTGGACATGATTATGTTTATGTCATGGGAGCTCTTGTTTCTTCACTTTTCCATGTGGTTTGTTTTCCGCACGAAGGGAGAATTGTGACTATTGATCAACTATCATTCATTAGTCACCGGGCACCTCCTTTGCAACCATCGTCTCCTATGGGCTCTTGTTTGCAAGAAGTACCTTCCCCTCCATAGGTCAATTATGTGTCTACTCGTTCCATCTCTGCATCTACTTATGATCACACAGATGATATTGTACATTATGTACTAGGGGCATTAGAACCCGATCTGTCTTTGGTAGCAAATGACATGTATTCCTCCTAGAATGTTATTCTTCTATCTAGTGAAGACCTCTTGGGAGCCATGTTCTCTTATGGGTCATGAACAGATGCCATGAGGATAGTTCCTTGTCTTCTGTCAACCTAGTTAAAAAATGAAACAATGAGTTATGAGGATGGTTCCTTGTGTTGTGACAACCTTGTTAAAAAATGAATCAAGGAGTGTGAACATAGTTCCTTGTCTTGTGTCAAGCTCGTTAAAAAATGAAACAAGGGTCTCAAGAATAGTTCTTTTACTATGTCAACCTCATTAAAAAATGAAGCACCTCCCTTTTATAAATCGAGTCTTTGATTAAGATCTCATAAAATCCTAGTCGAGTCTTTCCCGGATCTCGAAATTGAACCTTCATTCCATTCACCTAGTTGAATGAAATGAAGCTCGGTGGGCATGTACCTTGAATTGAGTCATTATACCAGGGGCATGGAAACTTATCTCAAGCACTGTTTTTCATTTCAAGCTTGTGTAAACATGAAACTAAATCCAAACATAGTTCTCCATGGTTCAAGTTTGTGTAAAAATGAACCCATGCCCGATTTAGATCTCGTAATTGTTGTTTTAATCAGCTGATTTCTGCTAGATGAGCCTTGGTTGTTTTATTCCATCGCCACCATCTCTTTGGCTGATCATATGCTTTCACTTGGTTTTTTTTTCCCTTTCCTATGGAACCGCAGTAATGAGTGGCTTTATTAGCCAACCTCTTGACCATTACATCTTTTGAGCAGTTCCTCCATTGCAAGAAATAGTTTCTACCCTTTATACCACTCGTTCCTCCAAGATGAGTCAACTTTAAGCTCTTTTTTGATTCGTAAAAGATGAAAATATTGCCAAGTATTTTTTCCCTTTTTTGACTCATTAAAGAGAATAAAAATGGGGGGTCTGTTTTTAGCTCTTTTCCGACTTTTAAAACACGAAAAGATTGTTGAGCTCTTGTTGTTTTTGAACTCGTTAAAGGCTGTGAAACATTGTTTACCCAATATACGTTTACCCCTTTTTCGGTATGGGATAAACTATTTACAAAAAAGGTACTACTTGACTAAAATGGTCAAGTAGCTCTCTCAAGTATTATTTTCTACCTTTTCAGGCTCGAGAGAAACAAATGTATGAAAATGTACCTTTTGGAGTTTTATTTTTCATGCCTTTTTTAAACTCTCTAAATATGAAAAATATACCGAGTTACCCCTTTGTCGGACTCGTTAAAAGATTAAACAACATAGGACTTGTCATTATGACGAGGCCGAGCTACTCCTTCATAGGGCTTGTAAAACTTACTAGAATGGATCCATCCAAAGGATGGACTTATATTACAAGCATATGCTATCCTCGTCAATCTTGTGTAAAAATAACTAGGGTACTCGCCAAAAATGGTGAGGGAAAATTGGAAGTATTTCACCAGTTGTATTCACTTGAGGCAGCATGTTGCTCTTGAAAATTGACACTCATCTGAAATTCATGCTGGGTTTTGGGACATCCTAACTCTATCACTTACCTCCCTGGGTTTTGGGTTATCCATTTTAAACCTCTCATATGATCTCTGCCACGCCACCATTATTATCACCTGGATTGCACCTCAAGCTGAAGGAAGGCAATGCCAGGGTAACCACAAACCATGCTTAGTCAAGTAGATAGCCCTAGTAGGCCAATAGAGGGCTATGTTCGTAGGGATCTCAGCCAATATGACTGGATAAAAGAAATGATATTAGGCTAGGTATAGTAGCACAAGGTTTGATTTGATTTTGAAGGGATTTTGTTGGATCAGGAAGAGCCAAATAGTTAGGGTAAGGAACTTAGGTCAAAATTGCAGGGTGTTCGATGGGGCAAGGTAGGCACAAGGCTCGACACTCTAAGGTTTGATGGATGAGGTGATTCAGCATGTAAGCAACATATATTATTTCTAAACTGAAGAAAACATAGACTGTGAATATTTTCCCAAAACAGAGCATAAATATTATGAGTTCTACCTATCAACTTGAAAACATCCACTTAAAAGCAATGAAATGATTGATGAAGTACAAAAAACATTTTAACCTATGATCACAATAAATAAAACTGAAATGAACATCATACCACATGTATCCCAAATAAATAACTGCAACTTTTCATTAATCAACTGCTGAAAACTGATACAAAATGTTGTCTACTCAAAGCCTGAGCATCCAACTGAGTCAAATCTACACAATGACTGAGGAAAAGCATCATATAGACCCCAAACAAATCATCCTAAGCTCAGGGTGTTGAATCCATGAGAAGAGGAGTTGTTTCTAACAAGATCTGAACTACTAACAAGAAAATAGGGTGGTCAAAGTGACTCATCCCTAAACCAAACAAACTAATACATTACAACTCATGAACTTGTTTTACCTGATGAATCTACCCTAGTAAGCTCTAGAATCATCATAATTACATTCAACTGATCAATTACAAGGATAAAATCATGATTTTCCAAGGTGAAAGTGAAAAGTGGGACAAAACAATGAAAAACTGGACAATCTGTCAAATGTGCAGCACCAGTGCTAGGCGCGCAGCACTAATGCCAGGCGCCCCCTTCAAATTCAGCTGCACTTTTGGAGGCCTTCCTAATGTCCAAATTGAGCCCACACTAGCTTGTTGGAAAGCTCTCCCTGTATACTTTCTGGAAAATCTTGATTTTTTTCATTTGGAGTTCATTTTCCCTATCAAATGTCAATCCTCCCGACACTGCTCAATGCGCAGTGCCCCGGCCAAAAAGAGGGCAAAAAGGTCATTTTTTAAGGGTTTTCGGCCCTTTTGGGCAACCATTTCTTCTCCAAAACCTTAGAAAATACAGAAAATACATTTACTCATCAATGTGAATCAAAAACTGTTGACCTTTTCCTCATTTGATGCCCCAAAAAAAAGCACGGCGCCCATGGCGCTACGTGTTTGCCTTCCATGTCTATGCAAAAAATGGACTGAAAAACACAACAACTTCCTTCAAACTCAAAAATGATCCATCATGCCCAAAATGTGTTTTTTTGAATAATCAAATATTAGAGGCATGTAGGGATGCCTCAGAAAGCATGGAAAGTCTCCTCCTCTCCTCTTGCTTGGTTAATTTGTCAATTTTCTCATGAGCTCTTTTGAGGTTGCTCCTTGCCACTTGGTTTCTCCTTGCATAATACTTGGCCATATTCCTTTGTAACTCAACATCTCTATTTGCTTTTTCCAAGAGGGTCTCGAAGTGTGTGTTCACTTTCTCAAGCCAAGACTCTCTATTTTCAGCTATGTCCTTAACCAATTGCTCATTTAGAGTGAGTTTCTCCTCCAATTCTGCCTCTTTTTGTCTTTCAAGCTCTAAGTCCTTTTTCAATCCTCTTGTTCTTGTCCTTTTTCTTTGTCCTTGTTCATCATCTGGCTCTCCATAATCTCCATAAGACTCATCAAGCTGAAACTTGGCTTTCAAACTTCCCTTTTTGCCTTGATGTACTTGATTTGCATCAACTCCTGCTTAACTTCTAGTTGCTTGTTCTCTTGCTCACAAAGGAGATAACATATTGGGCTCTTTGTAAATTAACCTCAGGCTCCCTAATTTTCACATCCTTTGATCTCAAGGTAGCTTCAGAAGATTTTCTTCCCTCCTCATCACTAGAGTCCACAAGGAGAAACTCCTTTTCAATGTCATGCTCTTCATGTTGTTGTTTGACCTCTGTTTCCTCTGCCATTTTCTCCTTTCCTTTAACCTGTAATGTTGATGACGAAGGAAAGACCCCTCCCACTTTCCATGGTGTAAACACTTGCCTCTTTCCCCTTAGATAGGTGAATGAAAATGGCTACAAACTGTTCCTCTGTGGTATACTACTTTGACCATGCTCACTGTGTACATCGTGTACCTCACTGTCGTCATGCTCATCGTGTCCCTCATCACTGTCATCATCTCTAGTGGGTGAATAAATGGCTACATGAAATGGTGTGGAGGTGTTTGGTGAAGAATGACTTGCTGAGGATGAGTGATAAGTAGGATGTGGTGGATGAGAAGAAGTAGATGGATGAGTGAAGGATGATGGAGGAATGCGGGGAGATGGCTGAGAAGGTGGTTCATTGAATATTTCATTAGATATGAAGGCCTCCCAAGTAATTCCTCGTTGATCTAAGTGATGGAGGACTATCATTTCAATAAGATAATGATGGAAAATACTATGCATCTGATGAGATGGGTCCCTTTTCTGAGCAATATATGTCATCTTGTCAATACTCCTGAAAAGGTAATATGGAAAATTGAGCATTCTTACCTTGGTAAAGTGCATGAGAAGCCTGATGTGGTATGAGTATAGTTGGGAAAACCTAGCCTCACATGTGAAATACATCATGATGATCTTCATCAATGGCACATACTTGTCCAAAAGATAAGAGAAAGGGAAAATTCTCTTCTTATCATTTTTGAACCTTTTTTTAATATATGGCTCATAAAAACTGTGATGCAGATTTTTCTACTTGAACTATTTCTCTCTTGCATTTGGAATTCTAGTGGCTATATGATGGCTAAAGATATAGTGACTGTGGTCCTGGTGAAAGTGGCTTGGTTGTTATGTAAATTGAGGATGAATTGCTTGGTTAACTGCTGATGAAAATTCACCGTCTCAACCCTTTGGCGAAACTATAAACAACCCATGTGCCTGAAACATGATACTACAAGTGGTGATGCCATAACTTCTTTTCTATTAGTGGGTTCAAATCTAATAATTATCCTTCCTCTCTTGGTTGGCCTCCTGGGTTGTCTCTCATTCTGCCATGCTTTATAGGTGAAAATTTGAGGAACTAATATATTTGCCAAGATGAGTGAAATAGTAAGGAGGTGGAGTGAAATATACTTAGGATGATGGGAAGGTGACAAAATATAAGAAGTACTATAACTCTGATGAAAGAGGTGATTTTGGAAGCATGCAAGGGAGCTTGTTATGAAACCAGCTCAAGAAAAAGATAGAAAAGATAGATCAATGCCTTAAAATTCAGCCTCTTCGAGGGGGCAACCTCCTTTACATTACAGAAATGAACAATTCTTGATTACAAATGAATATCTCTTTCTATATATAGGAGTCTAATGGGTCATAAAATATCAGAGCCCGACAATAACATAATAATGTAAGGGCACATAATAACATAGTGGGCTTCTATGGGGCACATAGTAATATATGGGCACACATGGGTAATCAATATAAAAGTGGGTTGTACTAATAACAATAAGGGGTTACACTAGTAGTATAGGGGCCTAACATGCCCCTCTCCTTCAAAAAGTGTTGTCCTCAATGCTTGAGTAGTTCTTGATGCTTCTATATAAAATTCTTGTCCTCCCTTGTGGAATCTTCAGCGGGTAAGTTCTTCCACTTGATGAGATACTCTGAAATTGATTGATTTCGTAGCTGTCGGGTTCTTGTTTCTGTGACTGCTCCACGTTCCAATATGATTTTTCTTTCCTCTTCAATTTCTGGCAATATTGTTTGAATTAGGATCTTTTGCAACTTTTTAATAAGTGGCCATACTTCTTCATCCTTTTTCCATTCATCCCTTGCTTCGTTTATCCAATCTGGTTGGATAATAGAAATAGCACCAAACAATGCTTCCACATCCTCATCCTTGAAGAGTCTTCCCATTTGGTAACGTCGCCATTTTCTAAGTGCATGTAGTATTGCTAACATTTCCTTCTCATAAATAGCTTGCTTAAGATGTAGCAGTAAAAATACCCGATCACCTACATCAAAACATTTTTCACTATGATTTTGATCTACCTGTTGTTTCATTTGATTTTGCACAGAAGTAGCGCTATCCTCTAAAAGTTGGAGAACTTGTTGTTGATGCTCGATGTGATCTTTCACTGCTTGAACCTTTTTCTTCTTGATATGTCCTTCTATATCTAGAGTTTGGGGAGTGGTAATTTCTTCCAATCCTTTACAAGATATGGTCATATTCATTACTTGATGCTCGATGTGATATTTCACTTCTTGAACATTTTTCTTCTTGATATGTTCTTCTGTCTTGATAGTTTGAGGAGTGGTAATTTCGACCAATGAATTACAAGATAAGGTTGGATTCATTTCTTCTTTCTCGATGTGATCTTTCACTTATTGCACCTTTTTCTTCTTGATATGCCATTCTATCTTGAGAGTTTGAGGAGTGGTAATTCTTGCCAATGCTTTAAAGATATGGTTTGATTCATTTCTTCTTTCTCTGGGGTGGGGTCCTGGCGTATATCTTCTTCTTTTGATGTTTATTGATCCTTTTCTTCCTCCTCTTCATATTCTATGTAAAATAATCTCTTCTCAACACACTTATGACCTTTAGTGCATTTGCTATCACAATTGTAACAAAGCCCTTTTTCTCTTTTTTCTTCCAATTGTTGTGGTGTAACCCTTGTATGTTGTGGAAGGCTAGGAGAAACAACACTTCCATATTTATAGTTGTGAGGGGTAGACTTCCTTGTTGCCATAATTTTTCTTTCCACTTTGTAACAAAGCCCTTTTCCTCTTTTTTTTCCAATTGTTGTGGTGTTGCTCTAAAGAAGGTTTTGCTCTTTGTATCCTCATAATGTGTTATCATTTCCTACCTGAAAATTGACCACGTAACAAGTTGTTTACGAGAACAAAGCCCTTTATACCATAAAAATTGATATGGTTATATGTATGAAGATGCAATACATACCTTTTGTAACAGTGGTACACCATGTAGATCAAAATATTGCTCCATCTGTAGTATCCAATTTATTGGATCCTTACCATCAAACTTCCTCATCTTGCTTTTCTTGATTTTAGGATCTCGATCTTGAAACAACTGTAACTTTGTAATTTCTAATCTTCCAGTTCTGAAATTGAAACTTGCAGTAGCCCTTTGTGTCCTCTTTCTAATGCCACCAGTCTAATCTAATTTATATTCTCCAAGAAATAATTATGCACAATCTCCCAAGATGACCTGATTATATACCTTTTCAGAAGAGCGAACTTGTATGAAGTGCCACGTGTCACTGTTTGACCTTAGGATCTGAAAAATATACACAAGAAACTACAGTTCGTCCTCTTTCTGTAACTTCTTACTAAATTTCAATCTGATGCTCAAATCAAAAGTTATGACTATTTTCCCCAGGTACCTGTTTGGAATGTAATTCGGGAGTCTGCAAAAAGGCCAACTTCCTCAGATCATAGCTCCATAAATATAGAGCAAAAATCTCTTAAATTTAGACCCAAGGTTTGTAATGATTTCAACCCAAATGTGTTTTTTTTAGGTTTTGAAACATTGCAGAAAAAGTTATAGCGCAAATGCCACAATGACCGGTTTGGAGTAGCGAAAACCTAGAATCCAAAGCTCTGATACCAAATGTTATGAAACCAGCTCACAAAAAAATAGAAAAGATAGATCAACATCTTAGAAATAAGCCTCTTCGAGGGGGGGAACCTCTTGTACATTACACAAATGAACAATTCTTAGATGATACAAATGACAAGACCTCCTTTTTGTATATAGGAGTCTAAGGGGTCATAATATAATCAGAGCCGACATAACAATAATAATGTAAAGGCACAATAATAACAATAGGGGGCTTCTATGGGGTACAATAGTGACAATATGGGGACTACATGGGTACATCAATATAATAAGGGGGTTGTACTAATAACAATAAGGGGTTACACTAGTAGTATAGGCGCCTAACCTATTCCCAAACATACTCATCATAAATTATAGCATAGGTTGACTTCTCGACACCAACTCCATCAGCAACTTGATCCTTGTGAATAACAAGTGTGGAGTCCAGAACATGAGAACACAACACAGTACAATCTGGAGGATCAATAGAATGCAGGGATGGAGGTTGAGGAAACAAGTCCACATGAAAACCAAAAATCTTGCAAGCCAAATCTGCACAAAAATCAAGAGCAAGTGGGGTGGGATGATGTGACAATTCAACGTATGGGTGTTCACCTTCTCCCACCTTGCACTGTCAGGCCAGAGCTATTTGATGAGACGAGAACAGACAGTCACTTGTGAAAACGACCTGATCTGCTTTAGATTTAGCAGCTCTAACACTGAGGTATGTTGGGACAGGTTTGAATGATTCTAATACTTGTATATTTTTAGATATGTGAAGAAGATAGTGAAATCGTTCGTGAAGGAATTCTCAATCAATTTCATCCTCTAGGAATTGAAATGCAAGATTACGAAAGCGTTCCAAAAATTATAACAAGGATTCATTAGGAGCTTTCCGTAATTCCAGAATATTTTCTAAGTGCTTTACTGTCAAAATGATGGAAAGTATGGTCCACCTCTACAACAAATTGATGACAGGATCAAATAGACTTATCGGGTAGCATGACACACCATCACAATGGATTCCCTCTGAGTGTGAATGTGAATAGTGAGAACCCCACAAATCCTCAGGGTCTTCTAAGGTATCATAGAGTGCTTCGAAAGCAACTCTATACCTAAGCCAAGTTGTTCTGCCTTCACCATCATATGCGTATTGTGACAAGAGATCCAAAACTCCCTCGAGAATTCAAAAACACTTCCATGAGACATACATCTCGGAGGGTGAATTGTAACATAAGTCATGATAGATGTGTGGAGATTCCAAATATACTTTGAGGACTCAGCTTGTCATCTAGCCCTCCTTCTAGCTCCAGAAATGTTGACGGTGTTGGACTAGCCAACATTCAAGGGATCTCCTTGGTAAGAAGTCCCAACTAGACCTTAGACCATTTGGAGTAGGAGTCCTAGCACTGGGTAGTAAAGTTGTGCGTTGACTGCGATAGTGCTCAGAGGTAAGCGTGATATCTTTGTCAGGTGAAATTGTGTGACCTTTTAGTGAGTCAAGGGAGATGCATGGGGAGGTTCTCACATATGAAGGGGAAAAGGAAGTGTGTCCCTTAGAAGCCTGGAACACACGAGTAGAAAGACATCATAGGTTGGAAGTAGAATAGTCCACAATCCAGGATGATGGGTTAAACAAACAACATGATTTCAACAAGATTCATACAATCATACACAAAATATTTCATACATGTAAGTTAAATAACGTACATTGCTAAATAAACTAGAATAGTCCAACTACAATAACAACATATGCATGAAAACATGTCGGCTTTGTTATATTATATAAATTGAAAGTTCCATCCATAAATATAACCATGAAAACCACTAGCCCCAATAGTGGAACGTCACAGTCAACACTGCCTGCTCCTCCAAAGAGATGTACTCGCTCTGCACTTTGGAGAAGCCAAGGCTTGTCACAATACTCTCCAAGCCCTCTCTAAGCAATGCCTAGAGAAAACTTGCCTCCAAAAATACCCCTCTTGGTTGTTTGCATTCCACTAATGAAACTTGGAATTTCACTTTAAATCATGTTTACAAAAATACATTTTCCACATATACCCATGTGGGACACAAATAGGCTTAAGTCGGCCAGACAAGAAAACAATCACACTCGGACAACTGTGGAAAGACCAGCTCATCAACATCCTCTATATGATCCTAGGTGATGAACCGATGCTATGCTTGGTAGTGCACAATGGTGTCCACGTACTCTTTGATGATATCTTTTTGGAAATGAACTCTTGCCTCCATTGCTTTCGGGTATATTGATTTGGAACCTCTGTCCAACAAGTCCTGTAACATGCACAACTTAGTATTGAGCAAGGTCGAACCAATGATATACATCTAGATGTTTTCTGCACTGACTTGCAAATATGCGCTAGTGGCCATGAGCATCAACTGATCAAAGTATGCATCGATCTCCAGTCGAACTTGGTTCTTCTCTTTGGCCTTAGTGAGCATACCAACTGACAGGGTGCCATAATTTCTCACTACGACATCAAAACTCTTGAACAACCATGTGTATGAACTCTCAACATTGATGATGAGCAGTGAGAGTTCCTCATAGTTCCAGATCAGACTCTGGATGCATGATTTGTCCAACTCCACCTGTGGCTTCATCATCTTGTGCAAGTGAAGTGGGGATCCCTTGGACCTCATTGTCCATGTTTGTACATGATCAACATCGACATGTATATTTGTGAGTGTTCACGCTATCTTGGTGCAGCTGCTCATGACCATGTAAATGGACAAATTCTTTGTGCATGGTGATGAACCTGTCATATAGTCTCCGCATGAATATCTCAAGAGCTGATAATTCAACAAGTATGTCTTTCGTCATCTCTAGTTGGGTGGATCCTATTGATTTATCCTCTCTCTTCCTGGTTGCTTACAATTCCCTAGCCATGCGGTCATTTTCTACTATCAAGAAGTTAACACTCAAGCTCGTGACTTCGACATAAGCCTTTGTAGCATCGACCAAGGTAGTTGAATGTGTTCACACATCTAACACAATCACCCATTCTTCAAATTCTGTAGGTGATGCATGCTCATCCGGGGTGTGCACTCTATGTGCTTGTACAACTCTGTGTTGTGACTCATCAAACTCTATGTTGTACACATTTGTTCCCGGATTATCCTCAAGGAGAATAGTATCCCCTTGCTCACTTATGACTTGCTCTGCTTTTGGAGCTAGTGAAGCCTATGGGGTGACCTCGATTAGTGTCTTAATCATGTTCCGCCTACTCCATCTCCATGTCTAACTATTCTACTATCAATTCATCTGATGGAGCAAGTTCCTATTCCTACAGCTTCTCACCCTATTCCTCATCTGCTGCTGGTTATGCGTCTTCAACCTATATCAGCGCAGTTTGCATTATCTATGCACCTTGCACTTCCTCATGTTCTTGTTCTTGTTATTTTTCTTGTTCCTATTCTTTCTGTGCTTCCATATTTATTCTGTGCAACTCTTATTCTTATTTGAGCTTCTGCTCTACTTCCTACAACCTCCTCCCTTCTTCTTCCAATGTTTACTTCTCCCTCTTTATATGTGCTACTCTCCTTTCATGTTGTCGCTTATTTGCATCTATCTCCAAAGCTAATCTTTTCACAAGTGGGTCTTCCTTAAACTTGTATCTTTTCTCCATCTCTGTGATTTCAGAAATCTTCCTATTGCCTTTGTCTTGCTCATGTTTGCTTCTTCTTGTTGTTGTCGTTGTTGCTCCATGTGTTGTTGGTGCCTTGAGTGATGCTAGCCACTTTACTGCCATGTTGACTGATTCATTAGGCCTAGAGGAAATATAACAATATCTCCATGGGTCTTCCTCTAGCCAATGACACACCCCGTGGATCCAATAATAATACACTCGCACACAGTGATCCCTCCACAAGTCGTGTGGATCGTATGGATTGAAACTCTTTGTGCCAAACTTAAACTTCATGAAGTCGTTGTCCTTGGCATCCACTTCTTTCAAACTTCTGATTGTGTACAACCCAATTCACAAAGGAATCACAGGCCATGGTGCCTTCTTCTTCCTATGAAATCTAGCTGATAACCCTGTTGAGATGTGGTATGCAACCTCTTGCATGACCAGCTTGTTTGTGGAAAAATTCAGCAACACATTTAGATCTTTCTTCGTGTTGTACATACTGACGAAGGCGCCATCAGGAGAGGTGTACCAATCTGTAATGTTTAGTAATGCCTCCATTTCTTCCTGGGACATGCGAGGAAGATCTTGTTCAAAGATCATCATGTATAGAGGGGCGATGAAGTGGTCAAAATAGTCTAGCCATGACTCCTCGGTAGCTGCATTTTGAGAGCAACTTGCAATATATGTTCACAACATTCTTCAAAGGTGTCTACGCCCAATCCATGCCTGGAAATTTTTTATTGACACAGATCGCATCGAGCAGGTAGGCAGACATAAAACTTATTGCTTGCTAATCCTTAGGTGACTTTGGGCATTGGATACATTCACTTTTAGCTAGAGAGCCAATGTGTTAGACCAGTTGAAAGGTTTGGCTTCACTTGCTAGTTGATCCAACATAGAAACCCAACTCTTTGGGAAGGTCTTCGTACTCCCTTGGCCATACAAGCAGCATGCGAAGATGACCAAGAATTTTTATTCCTTCCTTAGTGTCTTCGTCTTGCATATCTGGTTGGGTGTCATCCTAAACTTTGATGGCTCCCTTACCCAATGCTTCTATATGTATCTTATGTTCGCGCTATTATTGGGAGTGTAGAATGGTTCATCTATCCTGTTCACTGGATATGGAAAATGGCACATTTGCTAATAATATTTTGTCCTGAAGGAAGAAATATTTACTCCATTGAAACTGCTTAGTATCATCGTCTCCATGTCAGTGTGTGAGATAATCCAGTGGATCACATCTGTGCATGGGAAGGTGGGGTACTTGCATGCATCCTTGTACAATCCTAACTTATGAATATTGGCATAGACTTGTTAGTTCTCCAAATTCTCCTCAACATTGCTTGCGAAAATAGTGTTGATGTCTTGCCATATGATCTTGATTCCTTTCTCAATGAACAAGTGTGTGTTTGTGTGCACAAGCAAGATCATATACCGTGCTCAACCACTTCTCCAGTACTGATTTCAACTATGCCTTTTGATCTAGCTCTCTTGGAGGCCATGATACTGTTGTGGCCAGCAACAACCCCCCCTTTTTCATTTAAGTATTTGTCCAAAATGCTAAATGAATAGGGGACCCCTAGTTTAGTTTTGAGAAAAATCAAATTTTCCTTCTTCAAAATAAAGCTACCATCGTAGGCTTAAAACGGTCTTTCGAATATTTTAAACCTAAGTCTACGATGAGGTAAAGGTCTTTAAAAAATTGCATTAATGCGCAAGGCCTCCCCACGTTAAGCCTAACGTCGCATTGCAGTAAGTAATGTTCATAAGGAAAAACCTCAAAATCTGCCGATCTGCGATAACACCGATCGCAAGATCGCACATCGCAGAAATGAAATGGCAATACTTAACAAACATCAAAATCCTGCGACCCGCGATGTTGCGACATGCGATATTTCGATCGCCGCGATGGCAGTCTGCGATTTGGCGATTTGCGATAAGCGCGCCTTGCGATGGCACGATCTTCAATGTAACGTAAAGCAAATCATGAATCATTTAATCGCGAATCCTTCAGGCACGCCATTCAAAGAAAGGCCACTTACCATAATCTAAACCCAAATCATGCGCTTTTAATGATAGTAAGTGGTTTAGTTGTCAGTTATTTAATGAAATAAAGATGCGTGCTTTGCTAAAGAATTGTTTCACGTAAGGTGGCATATTTAGTATATCTGTTGCATTTAAAACTCTCCCATCATCTTTCTCAATAAGTCATTTCCACTTCGCTCCTAATCTGCAGGAACTAAGAGATAAGAATATTCAAAAGCCGAATGCGGGAGAAAATGGGAAAGAAACATAAAGCCCAAGGCTCCGAGACGAAGGAAAAGGCAAAGGAGATGGCGCCCTTGTACACAGACACTGCATGCAACAGGTACGCAGGAATTTCGACCTGGGAAGGCATGTATAGGCTGCTGGAGGAGGAAAATCCTAGAGTAATGAAGGTTGATAGCGCCGCGGGATCACAAAACTCTTCCGAGGCATCCTTAGAAGAGTTGGCTTGTTCATTTCTTCATCGAATAGCAGCTAGACCCAAGATTTTGCCATATACAGATATGATCAGATGGATACTCGACAATGCAAAGTTACAAGGCAGACAATTCAAGGCTCTAGGGCATGGGCTCATAGGATCATTCATCGCACAAGACTTAAAGCTTATGTATCATCTTCCTGAGCCTCAGATGACCTAAAACACGCAATTTGTCAAGAAATTTGTAGCAAAGAACCCAAACCTGGCAGAAACCACTAAAGAATGGACCAGAAGAGAGGAGCCGCTAAAAAGGGACAAAAATGGTATGTACAACACTGGTTCTCTCACCTCTCCATATTGTTTTGCTGTGGCCATGCTGTGCAGGCTGTTTGGGATGCCAGACATAAGAGATATTTTTCATCTGAATGGCTACCACTCATAGACGCTGCCACAAATGCCGATCTCGTGGATTGGGCCAAAATATTTTCTAATAATTTATACACTGCTGTCATAAATTACCGGTCTAAGAGATCCTTGTCACAAAGGGTCTATCCTCCTTTTTATCTGTCTGCTTACATTATGGATTCTATTTGCTATGTATCTAAATTCCCAACTATGGGTTAGAAATGGACTACCTAGGACCCGTCACCTACTCATGTTTATCACAAAGTATTATGGGATTCACAGTTTGCCCCTCACTTCTATCAGATTTGCCATGGGCTCATCTTACCCCTATATAGGATGATGTATGGTGAAGAACCCCCGAGGTGCTCACCCGAAGCGCAAATAGACATCATCCCCGTTGCGAGATGGTTTGGGGAAGAATGGTTCACTTATATTAGAGTGTTTGGGAGCACTGTACCTCCACATGTCCTACCTTTGTATGTCCCCGACAAGCTTTTGGCTAGGGAAATTGCCTATCAGACTTGCTCAGAAGGCGGCCTAACCAAAGAGCTAAAAGACAAGAAGAAGGCCATATGGCCTCAGTTTCCTGTAGCTTGTGGGGCCTTCTCATTGTTCGATGTAGGACATGCTTTTGCCGAAGTAGGGAATGTGACGTCCCTACAATTATTTAAATTCCCCACTCGACCTTTTGACCTAAATAATGTTGCCCATGATTTCACTATAAGTGTCAGAATAAAAGTGTTCGCCGGAAAGAAAGATTTATTTGATGACTTGTTTCAAAATAAAAGTTCATTCCAAGAATTTTTGTGAGAAGCTAAGTCGAGGTTATCCCCAGATGACCTCGAAAGATTTTTGTTATTCAGAGAAAGAAGGCTAGCCAGTGTTCCCTTAGAAAAGTTGTGCCTGCTCGCTAGAGAGCCTACTCCCAGTGTCAGCCTCAGCGTAAACTCCAGTACTTCCAAATCCAAATCTGACGCTGCCCAAGGAACACCTGAACGTTCTAAAAAGTCTACAAGCGACCAAGGAAAAGGCGAAGAAACAGCCAAGGATACAGCTCAGTCAAGTGCAATTTCGCAATGGCAAGTTATCGCCTCCCCACCAAGAGATGTCCCTCCTCCCGTCATTAAATCACCGCTCATCACGACATAGCTCGATAAAGAATGGGAAAAATTCAACGAGCTAATCAGCCTTGAAGGGCAAATCCCAAGAACACCTGTGAGCGATGCACAGGTAGCACAGGAAATGGTTTCAACCATGGTCGGTAGTGTCTCAAAAACGGAGCACAGTCATATCACTCCGCCTTCTGAGCTTCTACTTAGTGTAGAGGAAATTCCCCCACTGGACGTATTCTATAGTCCCCAACATAAAGCAGTGGTGAGGAGACAAAGAAAGAAGAGAAAGTTGGAGAATACGCTGTCACAGGACATTGAACATTTAGACGTCTTATCGAAAGACCCTAACAACAACCCGACAGAAAATCTCATGAAGTTGTCTCAAATCGTAGGAGCATACGCTTATGCGACTATCGACAAAGCGTCAGAAGTTCAGCAACTGTTGAGGGAGCAAGAAAACGAAATACAGCTACTACAACAACAGCTACAACAAGCCAATGCCAGTAATGAAGCGTCCCAACAACTCGAGAAACTACAAGAAGAATTTCAGCAAATGCAGATAAGCTATCAGAAAAGCCTGGACAAAAAAGGAAAGCAGTTGCAAGCTTTACAAGAAATACACAAGGACGAGCCCAAGCTTGCCGAATTCGTTTCAACGTCTACTAGCTTAAATGAGCAACTTCTGCAGCAACAAGAAGAGTTGGGACGTAAAATATCGCAGTGGAGTCACTATTGCGAGCTAAGCGACAAACTCACCAATCAAGTGACAGACCTGCGAAGTGACTACGACCAGGTTGACAGACGAGTGACAGAGTATCTAGCTTGGCAGGATGGAGAGGAAGGGAAGACAGCAAATGCACCCAGAATAAATGAAAGCCATAAATAATTGCTCTTTAACAAATGGGACGATCAAATCAGACAGGCAGAACAGGCGGTAGAGGCAACAGCGACACAGGCGAGCGTTCTTATAGACTGTGTAAATGAAAATTTACACAGATCTAACTTAATCACAGAAACCACCTCGGGATACCTACCAAACAAGTCACGAATAGAGGCAGAATGGAAAGAGAAGGCGCAGGAAAAGGGAAAAGCGATCCAGGCATTGAACAGGTTGAATTGGGAGT
>APFE030496523.1:0-18417 GCA_000404065.3 Pinus taeda
AATCATCCAAGAATTGTTCATTTATGTAATGTAAAGGAGGTTTCCCCCTCGAAGAGGCTGAATTCTAAGGCGTTGATCTATCTTTTCTATCTTTTCTTGAGCTAGTTTCATAACAAACGCACTCGCAGATTCGATGGAAGATGTTGCTTACCATCAAATTTCTTGTCTTCTGGTTTTGATTTTGAGATTCCCTCAGCTTGGGTCTCTTCAAGTTAAATAGGTAATTACAAGATTCAAAAGGCACTGCATCCTCCGATCTAACACGCAGAAAATGAATCTGCTAGAGTGGCCTGGAGGGATCCCGGGGAGGGGCTCTCGCCAAATTAGCTACATAATTCTTCACAAAATCCAGACTGCAATTTTCCGCCTCTGTAACTAATTTGTAGCTATTTCCAACGAATTTGTAATTGTTTTGATCGACGCTTCAAGTTTTTGTAATCATCTAACATATAATCGTATGGTGCCCAAGGATGACAGGTAGGAAAAAAGGGGAATGGATTTCAGAGGGAAACACCTTACAGCGTAATAACATTCATTTATATATAAACAAATTTTATTTAGCAAAATAGTCTGTTACTTTTAATAAATTAAAAAAATTAGATTCATGCCATGTGGCTCCCCACCCACCAATTTCCTAGGGATTTGAGATTAATCCAATTCTGATCAGTTCCTCCATGTTGAGATTATTCCAATTCTAGTCCCCCACCCACCAATTTCCTAGTATTTGAGATTATTTCAATTCTAATTAGTTCCTCCATGTTGAGATTATTCCAATTCCAATAAGTTCCTCAATATTATTTATAGCATTCATTTATATATAAGAAATTTTTATTAGAGAAATGGCCCATTACTTTTAATAAATTTAGAAACTTAGATTCATGCCACGTGGCTCCCACCCACCAATTTCCTAGGGATTTGAGATTATTCCAATTATAATAAGTTCCTTCATGTTGAGATTATTCCAATTCTAATAAGTTCATCATTATTATTTCTAACATTCATTTATATGTAAGAAAATTTTATTTAGAAAAATGGTCAATTACTTTTAATAAATTTAAAAAATTATATTCGTGCCATGTGGCTCCCCACCCACCAATTTCCTAGGGATTTGGGATTGTTCTAATTCTAATAAGTTCCCCCATGTTGATATTATTCCAATTCTAATAAGTTCCTCATTATTATTTATAACATTCATTTATATATAATCAAATATATCACAAGGTGTTTTACTATATCTTCACTATGGTGCAAATAAACTCTATCCTCTCTGGCGTTAAGATTATGTCTCTCGACGTGTTCGAAGATCATATTGTGTACTCCAATGCTAGAAGAATGTGGGATACAAGTTAATAACGTGGGCTACAAGTTGTGAGTGCTAGGTCTTCTTCGATTAATATTAAAGTTTTCCATAACATATATAACAAGGTATTTTCCTATAATCGTGGCAACAACTTACTTCCCTGTTTGTTTTACATGTATCTGAACATACATATATTTGCACGCTTCCACAGTGTATGATAGTGTGAAATTTAATGTGGACAACCTCTATGATAAGGTTAGGCATTTCATATTGGATCACGGGGCCAACTTACGGGACCTTGACTCTCAAGAGGAATATGTGTTGCCGCACAAATGAGGAGTACAAGGTTTGACAAACTTATGCCACGAATCTCCATGAGATCAATTATGTGTCCACTATAAATATAGTAACTAAGTGTGGTTTAGATGTTAATGATTTTAAGGAGTGTTCTATAGAAGATTGCTTTACTTTTCAAATACAAATGCATAAAAGTAGCTTAATTATGAATTTGTTCTATCCTAGGTTTTCAATGTAGGATTAGTGTAGAATTGGGTAAGGTAGCATGAATGAATTATTAACAATCATTCAATAACAAATATTCAAATTGCAAGCTGATCTTATTAGCTTTTTTTATGTAAATATCAGTGTTGATCTATTTTAGTCACTAATCCAAGAAGTGTTTAGAGATATAATTTATTCTTGTAATTTTATTAAAATGTAAAAAAAAAAAAAAAAAAAAAAAAAAAATGTTTGCATCTCAAAGATAAAATTGACAAAAAAAATATAGCCCAAATATAAAATAATAACATTACTTGAAATGCTTAAAAATGTTTTAACCATGCAAATATATTTCCTTTCATTGTACATATTAGTTGCATTGAAATATTTTACTTAATATGACATTGAAATATTTTACTTATGAAGCACATTTTTTTATATAAATAAGTTCCATGACAAGTTTCTCCATGATTAATAAATTATGAAATTTAGAAATTATGGTTGATGTTTTGAAACATATTTTTATTTTTCAAATTTGAAATACATTATATTGTAAATTGATTATAAGTAAAATAGATGAAGTAAAAATATAAAATTAGGTTTTTGTTTTTATTTATTTAATTATCAATTTTTGAAATATATCATACATTAAAAAATTGTAAATTTATAGATTTAAAATTCCATCAATAATGTTTCACATGATACATTTTTTAAAAATTTAATATATTCACATGAAATTATAGTAAATGAATTTATGAATTTACAAATTTTTATTTCATTTCATTTTATTTTGTATGAATTTATTTTTGAAAAAACCGTTATATATTATTCATTTGTTTTTAATATTTTGCACTATATTTTGAATTTTTTTCATTAAAAAAGTCTATAAATAATAATTTATAGGGTTTATTGATCTAAGGATTCATATTCCTAGGGTACAATATTATTCCTTTGGTTTATAATATTAATATTTAGGTTTAATATAAATCCATTTGGTTTATAATCATGGTCAACCACGGTCCAACATCACATTGTGATACAAATTTTCTTAATATGAAAATCAACCGTGGTCAATCATGGTCAACCATAGTAAATAACCATGGTCACATTGTGACAAAGAGTCTCTTGGTCCAATGCCACAATGTCGCAACCATGGTCAACCATGGTCCAACGTCACATTATGATAAATATTATCTTAATATGGAGACCAACCATGGTCAATGATAGTAAGAAATTATCCAATGTGGCATTGTCACAAACGTTGTCTCAATATGAAAATCAATCGTGGTACACCATATTCCAACATCGCATTGTGACAAATATTTATTTAAGGGTTTATAATATTTAACTTAGGGTTTATATAACTTGGGTTTATAATATTTATCCCTTGGGTTTAATATTATTCCCTTGGGTTTATAATCCCTTGGGTTTATTCCCTTGGGTTTATACATTTATCTTAGGGTTTATATAGCTTGGGTTTATAATATTAATCCCTTGGGTTTAATATTATTCCCTTGGGTTTATATTATCAATTTGTTTGGTTTTAGTATTAATCCCTTGGATTTATAATATCAATCCCTTTAGGGTTTATATACCTTTGGGTTTTAGAATTAATCCATTGGGTTTGTTATTCCCTTCGGTTTATAATATCAATCCCTCGAGTTTATTTGGTTCATATTCCTAGGGTATGATATTATTCATAAGGTTTATAATATTAATCCTACGGTTTAATATAAATCGATTGGGTTTACAATCTTGGTTTTCCATGGTCAACAATGGTCCAATGTCACAACGTGCCAAAGATTGTCTCAATATGAAAATGAACCATGGTCAACCATGGTCCACCATCACATTGTGACAAACATCATATCAATATGAAAATCAATGATGGAAAATCATGGTCAAGGATGTTTATTTTACGGTTCATATTATTTATCGTCTGGGTTTAATATAATTCCTTTAACATTTACAGCTATATCAAGAATTAAAGCAATAAATGGTTTGCATATTTCACCGCCTTTTTCTTTTCAACATTATTAAAAAACGAAAAACATTGTGTGAAGGGATTGAATGGAAAGCATGAATGGTCGTTATCATTATCTTGTTGATTTCAATTGGTGCATCTTTTTTCATCGGTCTCAGTGTGTTTTGGAAGAGGATAGAATTTAATAAGTGTGTTCTGGTAGAATGTTTAAAGTTGAATTTCATATCAGCCACATTTAAATTGTTGTTTGATTTTTATTAAATGTTTATTTCATAATTATTTATTAAATGAGTATTAATATAATTTATTAATGATTATTAATATATTGTTGTTATTATCTTTATTATTTATTATTAATTATTATATTTATATAATATTAATAATATAAATAATATTTTGTTATTATTTAATACAATAGTAATATAAATTAATTTAATTAATATGGTTTATATTATATTAATATTATTGATATAACATTAATTCTAATATTATGAAATTGATATGTGTATCGGTGTTTTATCAACCACATTTGTTTAATGTGGTTGTGCTAGTTATATATAAATAAAAAGTTATGCATGAAATAAACAAATAAAATTTTAAATAAATAATAGTAATTTTTTTCTCACTTTTCATCTTCCTAAACTTCTTAATTATATATTCAATAAATATTTTATGCACAAAATAACTTCTTAATTATATATTCAATAAATATGTTACGCACGGAATAATCTCATCTAGATAAAGCTAAGTTATAGATATGAAACTTTCCCTTCTGCATAGAGTCTTGTAAACTTGAATACCTTTCTCAAACTTTTTAAACTAACCAAATCTTCATTAGTTTGAACAATGTCTTCATATATATTTCCTCAAACAATCTTACTCCTTTTGTATAACTAGATTAACATTTTAGTAACACCTATATCTTAAAAAAAAAAAAAAGAGAATCAAAACAATCAATTTTTGTTGACTATGTGATAATAACTAGGGTTCACTCAAAATGTTGTAAGATATGCTCAACTATATTGTTCATTTTATTATGAAATGAATTTGGATGTCTAGTTTTACCTTCTTTTGACATTTTGATAACCATGGCTACTATTTTTGTTTTTTTGTTTTTTTTCTAGCTAAGCCCAACCTAAACAAGAGTCATCTCTAATGCTGAATAGAAAAATGATTTTATCACCTTATTTTAAGGTTTTCAAAATCATGGCTATTAATTTTTTCTTTTTTTGTAGTTATGTGAAGCCTAAGTGGAGTCAACCTTAATGTTGAATAGAAAAATGATTTTCCCACTTACAAGATGCTATCACTACAAGTATGTGAGGGTTGATCGAGACTAGATGTCCCATAGGACAATTTTTATTCCCCACATGTGGCTCCCACCCTCGACTCCGCTCCATCAAATTTGAACTAATAACCTAATGATTACTAAACCCCACACACATAACTCATCTATATCCCAATGGTAGGTATCACTATTACTTTATTAATTTTTTTTATAAAAGATATCATAAAAAGACTTTCCACTCATTATAATTTCTCATATTTTTGAAATTTGGACATAGTTTTTAAAAGTGAGACTTGAAAGAGAACATATTATGTATAGAATTCTACTATTTTAAGAGAAGATTGTTTGAAAATAGAAATGTATTTTTAATGATCTGAAATAACTAAAAGTAAAATAAATATTTTTAAAAGCTTAGTCTAACTTATAGATTAAATATAGATTTTCACTACAATTTAGCAAAATAATTTCAAGAAAGAATGTGATTTTTTGTTTTTTTTTTAAATTATTACCTTAATAACCCTATTTTAGATTATTAAATTCATATTTATAATAATGATATAGAATATAATACTATTATATGGGATTATCTGCTTAATCCCATAACATAATACTATGACCTATATTAAGGATAATATAGGTATAATAATTAATATAATGTAGTATATATTAGTATACTATATTATTAATAATATTATCTTAATAGCAATATAATTATATATTATAGCAATACTAATATAGTATCATATAGGTAATAACATATTATCCTACATTATAATAGTATACTAGTATGAATTTTTTTTTCCTGTGGAAAAAGTCATAATTTTCATTATAGAAGAAAATTACATTTTGCATATGTAGAGCCATTACTTTATTGAGGCATTTCCTGTTACAAAAATGAAAAACTTTGAGTGTTCCTCCACAGAGGGAGTGTTTGGAGATGAAACAAAAATAAGTAAATTGTCAGCCTCTTCACAGAGAAGGAGTAATAACTTTTTGATAAATATGTACATTTAAATAAAAAGATAGACATCAAAAGTGAAAATTGTTCTTTCAGCACTGCTCATATGGATTCAGGATCTATAAAAGGTTTGTGATAGTGCTGATAAAAAACACAATCCAGTTCCTCACAAATCAACCAGTTGTCATCTTCACGGATCGATGCTTCTTTCGATAAGTGGTCAACAACGATGTTCCGCTCCCTGTAAATATGATGACAAGTAAAAGAGTCAAAAGATATGATAAGTCTCTGAATCTCAGCCAGAATATGCTTCAATGTATATGCATTGCAGATGTGCTTTTTGTTGATCCAATTAATAACCAGTTTGAATCACCAAAAAGTTGTAAATGTGTGCAACATTTATGTAATGCATATTGGATAAGATATTTGGCAGTCAGAAGCTCGGTGAAGTTGTTTGTTCCTCGGCCCAATCCCATTTGTATTTTAAAGGAGTGGGTGTTTGATAAATGTAGTATAGCTCCTCCTCCACATCCCTGTTCTAGCTGAGCCATTAAAGTAGGCCCATGGAAGGGAGTGATCGATGACTTCTGCCTCAATTCTCCTGTGCTGATTTTGAGATGTTTCTTCGATTATCATCTAGTATTCTATGGATATTCTATTTAGGATGGAAGGTGAGTGGGGGGATTTTTGCTAAAAAATTATTTGGTTTCTGGCAATCCAAAGAGCCCAGCATATCACCAATGGTATGTTCCTTTCCTTGCCATTAGTCTCCTTCCACTAGTTACTCCAAGCATCTATTATGCTGATCCTGTGCCATCTGCTAGATAAGGGGACCAATGTGAGGAAGCCATTCCATAGATCTTGTGCAGCTGGGCAATTCAAAAAGAGGTGTTCAGTGTCCTCATTACTGTTTTTGCAGAGGTGACACCAGAATGGCCCTGAGGATGATCGTTTCATAATATTTGCACCTGTCGGGACTTTGTTGTTGAGAATGGACCACATAAGAAGCTTTGACCGAGGGGCGGCTCTTAATTTCCATAATAGATTCCACCACAGCTCAATAGCTACCAGCTTGAGGGGGTACAATAGTACTAAGTATCCAATCTTGGGGGAGTAGTAACCATTTTTTGCAAAAGCCCATATGAGCTCATCATCTCCCTCCGATATCCTAACATGGGCCTCTGTTAATGCAGATATGTATTGTCTCCATTCTTATTGCTAGGGCAATGGAATATTAAGTGCTACTCCAGATCTCCAGGCTTGTTGTGTCAATAACGATCAGTCGTTATCCGCAATATGACATATATGAGTAATGCCCTGTTCTGTTAAATGATATCTCAAGTCATCTGTAAGCCTATGCATGTTGTCACAGCCTATCCAGGGGTCTTCTCTTATGCGAACCGACGAGCCAAATTGAATTCTCCAAGTTAGGTTGTTTCTTATTAGATCCATAGCCTTTGTTACCACCTTCTAGATGATGGAGATATTCCCACTATGCCTGTGGCCTTGCCTGATCCAGTCAAGTGTAGTTGTGGGAGTGAGGTATTTGGAGGTAAAAACCTTCATCCAAAGGTTGCAATTGTCAAGGAGCTGTCATCCCAACATTGCTGCAAGTGCTTTAGAAAATGATTCCATTCTCTTTATTCCCCAACCACCACATCGCTTAGGCAGTGCCAGAGCGTCCCATTTACTCCAAGCAAAAATTCTTCCCGACTGCTTCCCCTTCCAAAGGAAGCGGTAGCATATGCTTTGTAATCTGTTCAGTATACCTATGGGGATCCAAGCTAAGGTCATCCAGTAAAAAAGTGTTGCTTCTAAAACTGATTTTATCAATACTAACCTACCTACTCTAGAAAGATGTTTGTGGTACTAGATGTTCAGACATTTTTCTACTTTGGAGATGAGGCATATCCAGTCTACAACTTCATAGCCAAATGGCTTCAATCGGTAACCCAAGTATTTTAGTCTGTCCTCTATAGGATGAGATATAAAGGGAAATCTTCTTAAAGCAAAAAGTATTTCATTTTGGGAGCAGCTTGTTGCTGTCATGGTGGATTTAGATTCGTTCAACACCATCCCCGTGGCCTTTTGAAATATGCCCATGACAAGGTGGAGGGTAGTGAGGTCGCCAAGGTTACCATTGAGAAAAATGAGGACATCGTTCACAAAGAGCAAGTGAGTGAAAATGACTGAATTAGATATTTTGATGCCTTTTATCCTTCCCTGTCTATGTTCAGCTTCGATCGTGAAGCTGAGGCCTTCCATGATAAGAAGGAAAAGTAGAGGGGACAGGGGGCATCCCTGCCTAAGCCCCCTCTAGGCATGGAAAAAGGGGGGATGTTGACCCATTAATGAGAATACTGTAAGGTACATTTGTTATACAGCTCGTTATCCACTTAATGTAGGGGAAGGGAAATCCCAAGTGAGTTAATAGGATACAGAGGTAGAGCCAATTAACCCTGTCAAAGGCTTTCAATAGATCTATCTTCAATATCATTCCTTTCAATTTCTTGAGCTACACCAAGTGGAGGATTTCCTGCGTTATGTCGATCGCCTCATGAATCTGCCTGTTGTGTAGGAAGGCAAATTGTTCCCGAGATATATGGAGGGATAATATATGCTTAATGCAGTTGGCGATAATCTTGGCTATTATCTTGTATATGCAATTGCATAAGGAAATAGGTCTGAAATCATCAAGAGAGTAGGGCTTGTCAGCTTTTGTAATGAGAGCAATAAAGGTAGACTTGAGGCCTCCTGGGATCCTTTTGCTACTTCTGCTCTCCTCAATAAGTCGTAGGAGGTCCATTCTCAGAATCTCAAAAAATGCTAACTAAAGTTCCACTGACCATCCATCTAGCCCCGGGCTATTATCTTTCTTTAACCACTTTAGTGTGTCTTCAAGCTCTTGTAGTGATACTTCCCATAAGAGCTCTTGTTCCATCTCTTGATCAATGAAACTATGGAAGAGTTGTGTGACATGCATGACTTCTGCTCGAGTAGCATTAGAAGGAGCCTTATATATATTATGAAAGTGTGAACATGCCAATGTAGCCAACTCTCTAATGATTGCACCAAATGTCCCTGAGAGTCTTGAAGATCCCATATAGTGTTAATGGCTTTCCTGGAATTTGCATGTTTTTCATAGAATTTTGTGTTTTCATCCCCTTCTTTTAGCCAAATGGTCTGACTTTGAAGTCTCCAGCTTTCTTCTCTATTTCTTAGGATTTGGGTTGTCTTCAACAGTGCTACAAAGTGCTTATCCTTTTGCTCCTTGGTCATCCCATAGCCCCAGATTCTTCCTCAATGGATATGATGTCGTCTTCTGTTGATCTCAGGGTTAGGTCATCCACTTCCTTCTTCTTTTTTCCCCATGCCTTAAAAAGGTCCTTCAGCTCCTTCATGTTATGAGCGAAATCTTGACTAAGATTTCCAAAAGAGCCTGGGGGGTTGGCCTTCCAAAACTTGGTCACCAATTTAATATATTCCATATCCTGAAGAGAGGTAGAATTGAATTTGAACGGGGCCTTTGGTTTGATTGTTATATTCTGCATCTCAAGTTATATAGGTCGATGGTCCCATAGACCGCCAAAACCCACCGATTGTCTAATTCTAGCTCCCCTATTGATCAGGTCTTCCTTAGTAATGAATCTGTCAAGTTCTCTAGCCAGGCTTGCATTGCCAATTATGTTATTCCTCCATGTGGGTTTCAATTTGGCTGAGGGGATGTCATTGTAACTATGGGACCCCAGAAGGTTTCCAAAGTAATCAGATAATGCATCTACCTGAGCTTGGTTGCCTTAAGATTCCGTATATGCCAGGGAGAAATCGAGGTCTCCACCTAAGATGATGTTGTCCTGTTGCAGAATTTAACAAAGCTCTCCAGTAAGCGGCTCTATCCTGGTAAGGGTCGTAAACATTATAGATTTTGAACTCTGATTCAAGGGTTGGGGAGTGGATATCTATGGCCAATTATCCCTGACCTCCCTAGACTGTTAGGGTCTTGATTGAGCGATTGCAGGTGCCAAGGATTAGGCCTCCAGATCTCCTAGAGGCATCTAGGGAATGAAATGTCCAGCCAGGAAGCCATGATTCAAGTAGACGAGAAATAGCACTGGCAAGACCAAGGGTTTCTTGAAGAAAAATGATGTCTACCAGCTTGGAGGCAAATAGACATTTGAGGGCTAGTTTCTTCTCTAGGCTGGCCATCCCGCGATAGTTAAAGGACAACAGCTTCATGGAGGGGGGGGGGGGGGGGGGGAGAGGGGCTTGCTCTGCTTTAAGGGTCCAATTGATAGATTTATGTTTACGTGTAGCGATTTCCTCCCCAACCTGATGCTTAGCCTTAGATAGATGGGATGGGAGACCTCAGGTCTTAGGAGGGGGAGGGGATACCACCTCAAAACCAATGAAGTTGAGGCCCTCGGAGTGCATTCGGGAGCAAAGGGGGTAACGGGATTTCGGGGGAGGATGGGAGGGGACACAAAGGGAGGAGCCATCCGTGAGGGAAGGCTAAGGGAAGGAGTAAGAAAGGGGAAGGGGAGCAATAGTACAGTGTTGAACCAAAGGCGAATGATAAAGAAGCTAGGGGGGAGTGAGGAGGGAGGAGTTGGAAGAATACCCGTAGATTCCATGGCCCAAGTTTTCTATGATAAGGGAGGAAAAATAGGAAATACAAAAGATGAAAGAGCAGAAGAGAGAGGTGGATTTTACATACCCGTAGAGTGTGCATTGCCTATGGCCGCCCTTGCTCTTTTTAATGGTGGGGAGGGAGGCTAGAGAGGAACTTTCTCTTACTTCTTTCTTGAATCCTTCTCTTGTGCCTGATCTGCTTCAGCCGGGGCTTGTGGAGGTTGCTCTCCCATTTCCATAGTGGGTAGTAGAATGTCCTGAGGGGGCATTCTTCCTGATCCTTGTTCTCCTCTTGACTACCCTTCTTAGTGATAAGAGGACAATCCTTGTAAACGTGCCCAACCTTGTGGCATCAGCGACATCTGTATGATATGCCCTCATAGTCCAATGGTTTCTTACATGTGAATGATCTCCACTGAATAGTGATGTATTCCTGAAGCCCTCCCGTAGTGTCCATATGAACCAGAAGTCTGGCGAAAGCTATCTTTCCTATGGATAGATAGGATTTGTCCGATTCCATGTAAGTGCCTATAGAATTCCCGATACGTCTAAAGATATCTACGAACCAGAATTGTAATGGGAGTCTAGGGAGTCTAATCCATATCAGACTAAAACCAAGCTACTCTCTGTCTAGGTCAAACAATGGGGACCAACATTTCAAAAGGACTGGGGCATGTTCGAAGTGCCAATAGGATTATAGGACCCAATTTGTATGGTTTGGCCTGGAGAAGTGGAGCGCAAACAAGCCTTTCACAAAATTCTAGACTGTGGGAAAGTCAGAAAGATGGTGTCCCTAGACCTCCATTGTCCATGCTTTTATGCGGGCCGTAGAGTAGTTACATCCCCATACTCTACCAACCAGCACCTTGTCTATGAAATCCATTGTATCCCCAAGCCGGATGTCCTCCTAGAGTCTGAGGAAGGTGTCATCTGCCTTTGTTTGAAAGAATTTGGTCTTCCTGCTGGCCCTAGCTTCAGCCTTAGTGGTTCCTCCATGGTCAGGGAATTGCTCCGCTTCAGGGGGGAACTTCGGGGGAGGGGGTGAGTCGACAGGGAGAGCACCTATTAAGGGGGGAACAATGGTATAGCTACCAGAGGGAGGCGAGGATGAGCTTAGTGGGATTTGGGGAGTCAAAATGGAAGGGGGAGTGGGAAGAGCAGAGGGTAAAATGGACGGAGGTGAATGAGGTGCGTGACTAGTGGTAAGGGATGGAGGGTTAGGGTTTAGGCATCCCGACACAAACCCTAGGGAAGACGAAGAAGGTGGGAGGGGGGAGAGGGACAACCTAGTTGGGGGGTCGTCTAGTAAGATCAATTAGTGGTCAGATGGGCCAGCGAAGTAAGGGAGCCTAGAGATAACTTCTTGCAGGTAATTACTAAATGAATGCATCCCATAGTTATCTGAATGAGAGGTGGTCCAGATAGAACCCTCTGCTAACTATTTTTCTAAATAATCCTCCAAATCAAGGTCCATCACTATCAGGGGAAAGGTATCGCCAGCTGTCGAAGGTAACTGTAAAGAAAAGGAGTGGTAAGTTGACCAAACAGCTGAAATCCCTGGGTCAATGCTCCAAAAAGTGATGCCGGTAAATGCCCACTGTAAAAAAAAAGTGTAAAAAACCTCTGTTATGGAGAAGGGGTATATTAAAATGGTTGTGCCTATTCCAAGGTGAATGTGTACACAGGCAGTATGGCCAGCTGCATCGACGATCAGTAGTCATGCAGGGCCTGCCCATAGCTGCCTTCTCGGAGCTCCATCCTCTTACTTATACTAGTATGAATATTAAGGTATACTAATATAATTGTATAAGGTATTCTATTATATATTAGCCATATATATAAATTATAATACTAATATATTAATATTAATATATACCCCTATATATATATATATATATATATATATATATATATAATATATATTATATGTATATGTATGTATATATATATGTATATGTATATAGGTATATTTGTATAATGTTAAAAATTCTAAACCTATACATCCAAGCAACATACAATTCTACTTTACTTTCAATTGTAGACCTGATTCCACATCCATGAAATAAAATGATATTCATGGAATGGAAATTTACAACTTTAAAATTGTAATATAATTTTAAATTTTTAGAATACAAAACCATATCTTTAGAGTTGAAATTCAAACTTTTGGAATGAAAAAGTGAATATTTTAGGTTGGAATTATTCATTATTCAATCGTTTTTTGAATGAAATGTACACTTTTTAAGATTATAATTCGTATATCTAGAATACAATTATGTAAATTAGAAGGATTTGACACTTCTAAAATAAAAATTCACAATTCCACACTATATATGTTATCTTATTGTTTCAAATTTAATAGAACTCTATTTTATAAACAATACTTCTTAATGCATCTAATGGTCCATCAGGCTAAGGATGCTTGAGGAAAATTAATACAACAAAATTGATCAACCAAAAACAAATAGTAGAAATCAAAATTTATAACTTTTTAGTTTAATTTTTTTTTAATGTTTCAAATTTAATGAAACTGGTTTTTATAAAATAGGTTTTTTTTTAATTCACCTCATGGTCCACTAGTGGAAAGATTTAACCTCGAGGGAGAAATATTATTTTATATATATATATATATATATATATATGATATAGAGTATATTAGTATTATTAGGGTTATATAGGATATCTCCATATACCTATATCCCTAGGATATCCCTTATGTATACCATATATCCCCTAATAGACTCAGATGCCAGAAAGCCTAATGTTGGACACCTAATCCTCAATGGGTTAGTGTGGAAGCCGAATGGACAAAAGAAGTCCAAGAGAACTTGGGATGTGAAACCCAACGGTCAAACAATGTACTATAAATGTATATCATTTGTCAATAAAAAAATTGTACTTGCATGTTTTATCCTTCATATTTCTCTTACTGCCGATGTGTGTTTAACATGGTATCAGAGCAGGCAATCTCCTGCCCTGCTCAAGTGTGAGCCACCTGTTTCTATGGCCTCTGCAAACCAATTCTCTCCTCCTGATTATACTTTTCTGAGCATTTCTTAGAATAGAGGTTGTTACCTCTATCAACGCTGCCATTCCTCTGCTGTGAGCAGTCCTGGTCCTCTACGACTTAAATTCTCTATTCTGAAATCCTTTCAGCAACATTTTAGCTACATTCTCTGCGCACAATAACCCAAATAGAAAATCCTGGCAGCTCTAACGCTTCCACTGACTTGAAAGCATCATTATTCCCCTGCGACTCACTATTACTCCACTGGCCTATTACTTTTTCTACGTTGCTCCTGTAGCTGGTCCCCCTGCATACAAAACGCTGCTCTCTCCCATACATTGCTGAAATTTTAGTGCTTCAAACGCTCCATACGCAACACTCATATATTTGTAACTCCTACCCTGCCATAACGCGCCCAGGTTCATTGTGAGATATTGATTGCTCTGCTCCATTTTTTGAAGTTGTTGATGGGAAACTGATGACCTCTTTCGCTGTGTCTGGCTTGTACTTCTTATTCTGCTGCAACATGGTGATTTGGATTATAACATTCATAGTTCGAGAATAACCATATAAGAATGTGTAGAGCTATTTGATGTTTCAGCGCTGACCATATACAGATGTTAAAGATTGAATTCTTTGTCGATTCTATATCCCTCTAGTTGATTTATTAATTAAACTCTATCTTTTGTACATTGAATGTCTGTGTTTATTGAATGTTGGGACCGTGAACCCTCTGCATATGTTGAACATTGAGACCGTGAGAAGAAGCGTTGAACCCTCTGCGTTTGAGCAAACTTTATTATGCAAATTGAACTAATTGAATACTGCGTTAAATGTTTAACGTTGTTTTGTGGAAGAGAATGAATGTTGCATAACCACGGTGCGGTGAACATGGACTGAGACTCTGCGTGGCATGGTTGGTGGCTCGTAGACCATGCACGTTGTATTGAAGAACAAACGACTCTGCTATAGGCCAATAGTTGTTAATACTGCATTGACTGTGGTATGTGTTGGTCTCTGCACTTGAATGTTCGTTGAAGACTCCAACGTATAATGCGTTGAGAACTGATAAGGATCAAAATCTTTGGATGCAGGATCGAAACCCCGGCCAATCATTTCCTCCAGTAGAGAATTTGCCTGGTATATGTAATAACCACTCTTGTCTCTCTTATTGGTTAATACTTTAATGATTGTTGAAAAAGTATAGGCATCACGTTGAAAACCCTCGTTCAGCTCCAACCATTCAAAGAATTTCAGAGATAATTTAGGGCCATGTATTCATTTAATAGTTTGAACAACTATTTTGGGGGTAAGTTGAGATGAAGCTATGGATAATATTCCATATACACAGGTTTCCCACCATTCCGTTCTTTCCACTATGAAGGCAATGCTCCTCACTAGAATATTTTGTGGCATTTTATCTTTTTGAACATATTTTCTGTGTCATGAGGTTGAGACTATGTAGATGTGGGGACTGGGCAAGAGCTGCCGACTTTGGATGACCAAGACTGGAGTGAAGACAAGCATTTCTGGACAACGCTATATCAGGTTCACTGTTCATTGGAAATCTATGCTATTATTTCTCTGGTTGTGACTGGTGTATGAACTTCTAAGTTCACTCATTTCATCGTATATTTATAACCGAACTTTACTTGCACTATATACAATTGTGAAGTGCTAAATATTGAAGAAAAAATGGTGAACCTAACGTGAGAACTAAACTGAATTGTAGACGACCGGGCATTTGAGGGCTTCGTAGTGCGGTTCCTGACAAGGGCATCTTCTGGAGCAGCTCGAGGCGACTCTTCCTCTTCCATTATAAAGTCTTTCCCTGTGCCTTTTGCGGAACTCTTGTTGTAGATTACGTATTGTGTAAGCCCTTTATCTGATCCCGAGTCTGGTCTGTAAAGAATGTTGAAAGACTTCAAATAAAATACACACCGAGGTTATGTGAAAAGTCTTCCAATCAGTGGCATCTAAAAGCATAAGCGACAGCATCAAGTGTACGCCCATCCTTTCAAGAATAATTTCAGTTTATGCTGAGAAAAATGAGTTACAGTTTGCTGTTCCTGGCAGCCTTATTGGCGTGGGTACCACAATAGATCCCACGCTGACACGGGCGCTTGTGGGGTAAGTCCTTGGAAAAGTTGGCGAGCTATCTTATTATATGTTGGATGTTTTATTTCTATGCCATGAACTGTCTTTACATCTATCCTAAACTGTGAGTGTGTTAATCCATTTGGTGAGTACGCTGATCTGATATGCTTAAGAATGTATTGGTGTACTCTATTGGTATGGTGCATGTGAGGCATTTAAACTAAACGTTGATTGAAGTTATACACTAAAGGGAGCCCCATACGTGTTGAATTCCTCTTATTATATGTTATTATTGTATGGTCTATACATTATGATGGGAATGTACATGTTGAATTCTCTTTATAAAGTGCGTATGTATGGTATATGATGACATTGCCATGATATACAATATATGATGAGTAATGATGAGTAGTGGCTTACATGCTTAGATTGAAGGTAGAAAGTTGAAAATTAAAAGCAGTATTTTATGGAGGAGAGTTCAATCATTTCCTACCTTAAGAACTTAATAACAATTACACGTTGATTGTAATAGTGGTGCACTTGTTATGGCTCTAATTGGTGGAGTATTAGAGTTCATGAAAACTCTTATACAATCTACTGTTGATGACACATTACAAATCAGCAAAGGATCTCTCTCAGAATTCAGACTTGTCTACAATATGCACAAGAACATATTGAATTCTTGCAGCTAGAATATCAATTACAATGGGAAGAATTACAACAGTGGAGTCATCATTCCGAACTTGTTTCTATTCAGAATATTGAAACAGACTCCCATAAACAGCGAGACAATATTGTTGAAGTTCATTCAGATCCAGTGCCCAATAAAGCAGCAATTGTACATGCAGATGCAGAAACTCAGTCTGCACTTCCCAAGCCCATCATCAGACCTTGGGAACAGCTTGTCCACAACAAGCACATAACTGGTCTTGGATATGACAAGGAGTTGTCCTTTCATATTCCAGACTACTCAAAGCCCATTCAATTTCAGAGTGCTAGATTCATTCATGACAGTTCACCTGCTCGTCATGACAGTTCAACTTCAACTATTCCAGACTCTGCCCCTCTTCCACAGCAACAACAACAACAATAGATTGTGAAATGCCAACACTGTGACCGAGTTGGCGATTTGAAAGATCACTGTTTTGATCTTCATCCATGTAATCACTGTCATAAAACCAGTCATTCTTCACACAAATGCTTCAGAAATAAACATCCTGCAAGAACAAAGATTCATCTTGGATGGATCGCTTCTTGGCAATCGGCATCAACAGCCAAGAAGATATTCCAAACACATGTCAGAACTTGTTCCAGAGTATTGAACAATCTTGCAGTTAAGTTTACTCCATCATCTCACCTTGTATCTGACAGGGGGGGGAAATGATGGTCATCTACAAGCTTCAAAGCAACATCAAGCGAGCCTAAGCCACAACCTGCCACACCAGTTTCAGAGTTGTAGCTAGAAACAAAGATGTCCGTGAACATGCCTTCAGTTGGCAATCTAGGGCACTTCCTCTAGCAGAATACTTCAGCTTCTTGCCAGTTTCGGAAGAATTCCAGGAACAAAATTGAGAACACTTCCTCTAGCAAAAGACTCCAGCTTCTTGCCAGTTTTGGAAGAGTTCCAGGAATTGCATTAAGCATTCCAGAGTTGTTGGTCATCCTTAAACCATCACAGGTTGAGACTTCCCTTTTCTAGGTTGAAGTTCTCCCTTTTATGCGGGGTGAGACCTCCCTTTATTGGTTGAAGGTTTCCCTCTTCAAAACAATAGGAGCAATTCCTCTAGCAGAAGACTTCAGCTTCTTGCCAGTTTTGGAAGAGTTTCGGGAACTGCACTAAGCATTCAAGTGTTGGTGGTCATCCTTAAACCACTGCCCTTTATACCAACATTTCATAGAGCACATTTAGCCTAGTGCTGCCATGAATTTTTGCACATTTTGTATTATAGCTCTCTTCTTGGACTCATACATAACCCTTCGGATTAAGGGGGTGAATGTTGGACACCTAATCCTCAATGGGTCAGTGTGGAAGCCGAATGGACAAAAGAAGTCCAAGAGACTTTGGGATGTGAAACCCAACGGTCAAACAATGTACTATAAATGTATATCATTTGTCAATAAAAAATTGTGCTTGCATGTTTTATCTTTCATATTTCTCTCGCTACCCATGTGTGTTTAACACCTAATATAGGATATTATTAATATTAGGATGCGAGAATCTTATTTATATATATTTTTTTTCAATCTTGAGTTAGAATTCACTCTGTGGATTTTATACTTCATTGTTGGTTGTTGAAACCTCTAATGAATTTTCAACCTAGTTCAATTTATCAGAAGTTCTATTGTATTTTTTAGAAATCCCAGCAACAAGATACTATTTTTGGCATTCTCTTCTATCTTGTCTTTTATTCTTTTAGTTTTGTATTTTATGTGTATCATTTTGCCTTTAACTAAATATTTTTGTAACTTATCCCTAATTTAACGTTGAGAATTTAATTTTTGAATTCAGTATTTTATCATTCATATTGGATAGGGAATATGAATGATAGTGGAATTAATATATGGTTATCCATTATATTATAATACTATGATACTATATAGTAATAGTATTATAATTAATCCTAGGATATAGTATACTAATATAGTATATATAGTA
>APFE030496525.1:0-13173 GCA_000404065.3 Pinus taeda
TAGAATATCTTTTACCCTTATGTTCAATTTTTGGAACTCCTCAATGTGCTCCATTATGAACCCTTTTGTTTGAGACTTATCAATTGGCTAAAAAAAGTGTTGCTTTTTGTATCCTCATAATGTGCTATCAATTCTTCCGTAAAAATTGCCCCAAGTGATAAATTGTTTGCGAGAGAACCATTGATACCATACAAATTGATTTGGTTCCAAATATAAAGTTGCAATACGTACCTTTTGTGTGTTTTGCACATTATTGAGATCGAGAAATTGCTCCATCTGTAATATCCATGTTGCGGGATCCTTGCCATCAAACTTCCTCATATCGATTTTTGGAATATGGTGGGTCTTCGATCCAACATTAGAGTCTATGGAATCATGATTAACATTTATTTTGTTCTCATCATGAGTTTCCTTTACTACCCTTTCACCCTTAGTGACCATTTCTTGTAGCAACTTATTCATATTTATCTTTAATTCTTCCATCTTATCATCCATGCCATCAATTTAAGCTTCTACACCTTTCTTTAAACCATCCATATTAGCTTCTACATCTTTCCTTAAAACATCCATCTTAGATTCTGTTGCTTTTTGTGCAAGTGACACTTGTTGCACTTGTTCTTGTAATTTTGATATATCATATAACATTTCTTCTTCTTCTTCATGAGTCATGCTAGAGCTTCCAGGCTCCTTACTAGGCGTTTGCATTTTCTTTCCTCGGGGCATCAGTTACCGATAATAATGCTCTATTATGCCCTTTGAATTCCTTCAAAATAAATTTTCAAACCAAGCTTAAACAAAAATTTAAGAAAATCTACACACCTTTTTTCACTTTGTAGGAGCTTCATATTGCCTCTGATGTATCTCTGTACTTTCTAATCCTCTAGTTCTGAATTTGTGATCTGTAGTAGCCCTTTGTGTCCTCTTTCCAATGCCACAAGTCTAACCCAAATTGATTTCTCCAAGGAAGAGTTATGCGAAATATCCCATAGTGACTTGATTATAGACTAGTTCCGTAGAGCGAACTTGTACGACGTGCCACAAGCCACTGTTTCGACCTTTGGATCTGGAAAATGCATACAAAAAACTACAGTCCGTCCTCTTTCTGCACCTTCTTATGAAATTTCAATCTGATCCCTAGAGAGAAAGTTATGATGATTGTCCCCGGGTCACCTGTTTGGAATGTAATTCAGGAGTCTGCAAAAAGAAAAACTTCCTCAGATCATATCTCTGCAAATATCGCGTGAGAAGCTCTGAAATTCGGACCCAAGGTTCAGCGCGATTTCTTCTCAAATGGGTTTGTTTTGCGACTTCTGAAACATCACAGAAAAAGAGTTATAGCGAAAATTCCACGATGACCTGTTTGGAGCAGCGAAACCCTAGAATCCAAAGCTCTGATACCAAATGTTATGAAACCAGCTCAAGAAAAGATAGAAAAGATAGATCAACGCCTTAGAATTCAGCCTCTTCGAGGGAAAACTCCTTTTACATTCATAAATGACAATTCTGGATGATTCCAATGACAAACCTCCTTCTAGATATAGGAGTCTAAGGAGTCACAATATAAACAGCCGACCCTAACAATTAATATAAAAGCCACAAAAATAACAATAAGGGGATTCTATGGGGCACATTAATAACAATATGGGGGCAATAGGGGCACAACAATATTAATAAGGGATATAACTACAATAGTAATGGGGTAATCACTAGTATTATAGGGACCCAACATACATGCTAAATCTCCTTTGTTAAAGCTTGATGTCAAATTTGAATTTCCTATGTACAATGGAGAGGTAAATGTTGAAAAGTTGGATAATTGGGGTTGAGAGGTTGAATTTTATTGTAGGATTCAAAGGATTAAATATGATGAAACAAAAAACCATCTTGATTATCTTCGATTGGAAAGTGAATCTCTCATCTAGTGGGAGGCCAGAACTCAAGAAGGCTTGAAGAAAAGTGGTAAAATTATCTCTTATTGGAATGATTTGCAGTTGCATTAAGAAGAAAATTTTATCCATAAGCTTATATGAAAAAGGAAATTATGGATTGGAAAAATTTTAAACAAGCTAATGGTCAAAGTGTTCAAAGTTATACACAAGAATTTATAAGAAGAGCTTTAGTCTTGGGTATAGATTTATCTTCACAAGACACTCTCCTTAAATTGATAGGTGGATTACATAGTTATTTGAGAAATACAATTCTCATGTTTAACCCCACCAATCTAGATGAAGTATGTCTACATGGAACTCATTTAGAAGCAAGAGGGAAAAATGTTCCTCAAGGGACAAGCAAGAAGTCATTCAAATATGGAGACAAAGGAGGGGAAGTTCAAATACAAGGGTAAAAAGAATACTTCAATCAAGAAAGAGGTAGAAAAAATCACATCCAAACATTGCTCCAAAGAAGGCCATGATTGGAAGAACAATTTTGGAAATTACATCCAATGTTAAGACAAAAAAAGTTTAACAACAAGGGGAAACAAAGTACTGCTACAACAACTCAACAATATCTATGATCTGATTCCGTTGATGAGACCAAAAGCACAACCATGGGATTGAAAGGTAAGGATTATATTGCAAGTACTAGTTCTTCTAGCAAGTCCATTGAAACTCAAAATGATAAAGAAAGAATTGAGATTTTCCATTTTAGAGTCATCTCAAAACATAACAAAGTAGATGCTTTGTTTGATAGTGGATCCAAAGAAAACTTATTTTAGAAGCCATCATAAAGAAACTAAACTTATAAACTATCCCTCATCCTAAAACTTATTCTTTGGGTTGGGTATGTGATAATTCCAAATTGCAAGTGACAAGAAAATGCAAACTTAAATTTTCCATCATTGCAAATTTTATTGATGAGGTAGAGATTGATGTTTTTCCACTTGAAATATGTGGTATTGTTTTGGGGAGTCCATACTTATATGACAGGAAAGCCATATTTTATCGGCATGAAAACAAATATCATTTGTTTAAAGATGGAATTGAGTATATTGTTAGAGAACATCACAAGAAAATGAATTTGTCTCTTGTAAGTGCTAGAAAAATGAAGAGGCTTGTAAATGCTAGTAAGTATTTTGTATCGTTGATGATCAAACCCAAAGATATTGCTGAATCTAAAGCCTTCCAAGGATGTGATGTAAAACTAAAACATGATTTTATTGAAGTTGTTAATACATATGATAAGATGTTTCAAGAACCTAAAGGATTTCCTCTTAAAAGAGGAATCTAACATGAGATTAAATTGCAGCAGGATGTATCTCTTCCATATATTGGCATGTATAGAATGTCAGTTATGGAGAATGCAATAAAAAAGAACCAAATTCAAGAGTTGCTTGATAGAGGGGTCATCAGACCAAGTACATCTCCTTGTGGGTATCCTATTGTTTTGGTTCCAAAGAAGGATGGTACAATGCACATGTGTGTGGACTTTAGAGATTTGAACATAATCACAGTAAATAATCGCTATCCCCTTCCTCATATTGATGTTTTACTAGATATATTGAAGCATATTTTTTATTTCACTAAGTTGTACTTGAGAAGTGGTTATCATTAGATCAATATTGTTGAAGGTGATATTTGGAAGATTGCTTTCAAAATAAAACAAGGTTTGTTTGAATGGGGTGTTATGCCATTTGGGTTTTGTAATGCACTTGCAACATTCATGAGAGTTATGAATGATGTGTTGAGACCATTTCTTGATGATTTTATCATAGTCTACTTAGATGATATTCTGATTTTCAGTAAGACTCATGAAGATCATGTCAAGCATGTTAATAAAGTTTTAGATGTCTTAAAGAAAGAAAGATTGTATTTGAATATGTCTATGTGTGAATTTTGGAAAACCTATTTAGTTTATTTGGGTGATATTGTTGGAGGGGGTGAGTTGAATATTGATCCCTAAAAGGTTGAAGTCAATATGAATTCTCCTAAACCCAATAATGTAACTGAGGTTAGAAGATTTTTGGGAGCAACTCAATATTGGAGAAAGTTTATTGCTAACTTCTCATCTATTACAACTCCACTACATGCTTTGACAAGTGTGAAACATGTTTTTTAGTGGGGAGGCAAGAAACATAAATCCTTTGATACATTGAAAGATAAAATCACTACAACACCAGTTGCACTTCCATATATTAAGAAACCATTTGAGATTCAAACCAATGCAAGTGACTATGCCATGGGAGTGGTTTTGATGCAACATGGTAAGCTTATCTGTTATCATTCTGAAACCTTTACCAATTCAATAATTAACTACCCAACATATGAAAAAGAGTTGTATGATTTGGTACAGAGTGTGAAGAAATGGAAATATTATTTGATGGGTAAGGAAACAATTATTCACACTGACCATCAACCTTTGAAATATTTTCAATCAAAAACCAATCTACAACAAGTGAGGCATTTTAGGTGGATGGGTTTTGTATAACAATTCCAGTTGGTAATCAGGAATAAGAGAGGCATATATAACAAATTTTTTGATATGTTATAAAGACCTATTGTTAGTGCATCTATCATTCTTAAGCATAATTCTATCATGCATGAGAGTTATGTTGAACACTATGCTAAAGATGAAGATTTCAAGAATGTATATACAACTTTGTGTAAAGGAAACCAAGTAGAAGAATTGGATTATCATGTTTATGATAAGTGGTTGTATCATCTTGGAAAATTACGTGTTCCAAAGGGTGAAAGAGTCAACATCATAAGGGAAGCACATACTTCTCTTATTGTTGGCCACTTTGGTCTAGGAAAAATAGTGGCACAATTTCATAGATATTTTTGTTGACCTCGTATGAATGAAATTGTGTCATGATATGTAAGAGGATGTTCTATGTGTGCTACTAGTAAGCCTAACAATAGAAGGGTTTGTATACTTCACTTCTTGTTCCTTCCCGTCATTGGGAAGTGTTTGTATGGATTTTGTGGGAGGGATACCTATGTCTAGGAAAGGTCATGATTATCTTTATGTTTCTTTTTTATTGTTTAAAAAAAATTCTTATTTTGATTCCTTGTAAGAAGTAGGTTACATCTGAACAAACCACACAAATGTTGTTTCAAAATCACTAGTACAAAATAACTAATTAGTTACTAGAAAAACAACTAAAATTTGCAAATAAACGACCATTTTCTAGTCGGTGACTAATAGTAGCTAATTTATAGTATCTTATAACGTGACCAAATTTTAGTCATTAATTGGTTTCTCAATTTTACCATCTAGTAATATATTTACTCATAAATTTGGTTATTAATTTTTCATTGGTTTAGTCATTAATTGTCACAATTAATGACCAAATATACAACAAAATATATTACTATATGAATCCTCGATAAAACCAATTAATGACCAAAATGTTGGTCGTGTTATAAGATACTATAAATTAGCTACTAATAGTCATATATATGCAAATTTTAGTCATTTTATAAGATAATGTAAATTAGCTACTAATAGTCATATATATGAAAAATTTAGTCATCATTTTAATAAAAAATTTTATCATTTGCAGTGGTCATTTGTGTTTTTCTAGTATTTTCATATTCATTATATAAATGATTGATTTAGTAGTTTCTATTCATTTCATTTCATTTCATTTCATTTCATTCATAATCATTATAAATGACTAATTTATTCATATATTCATTTTATTCGTGTTCATCATTAATTAATATAAATTACTAATTTATTAGTTTTAGATTAATTTTATGTGTTCATTATTAATCAACATGATTTAATTAGTATGATTTTATGACTAAATTTAAAAAAAAAATTACGTACAATGTGCATGTTTCTCTAGTATGATAACACATAGTTACATATGTTAATTAGAAGGCCAAATAATATCAAGTGCAAATAAAAATAATTTCAACCACATAAATTTTATTATATAAAATATCAAGTATTACAATATGAGTTTCCAACATAATATCAGTTGGACTACAATTTACACATGAAATATTGTTTCATCATTTTAAAACATTATAACTGTGTTGCCAAAGCATTGCAAGTGAATTCACCAACTCTGAAGGCTTGACCATCAGTCTTTATAAGTGTCTTATGCAAGATATTGGATCTAAGGGTATCACTAGATAGATTATCTTCTCTCTTTCATTTTTCATTTGTCGCTCCAGTGTTATTGTTCTCCTCTTTCTTCAATTGCTGCTTCTTACCATCAATATTGAATTCCTCTCCTGAAAATGAAAGAAGGTACAATATAAAGTATAATACATGAAAGATGATGAATACTTGAATATAAAACAAATTAGACTATAAAATGTTTATATGACATATACCTAACTATTCGATAGTGGCCACTATGCGCTAAATGACCTGTATAAACAAAGCAAATAAAATGTCACCATAGAAAGTAAAACCTTAGGAACTTAGTATTCAACCTTCAACAAAAGCTTAGGCACAATCATACCAACTAAGTTACATGTTAAAAATATCAGGAAATAGATGACTTGTGAAAACAAATGGAAAAAAAATAATTCAGTGTAAAAGGTATCCTTATTGCTTGTTCTAAAAGAGTCATGTTCCTTAAATTTGGATATCTTTTGCCCATGGTAAAAGTTCCTCGCTAGTATGACCTATGTTTTTAGGACCATGCGATTGATCCAACATCATATTGGATTGTGGAGACAAAATGATTCAACTTTCCAAGATGAGTAGCTCACTTGGTTGAATGAAGGTGTTAGCTGTGAGTAGTGTCAAAACCTTAGGGAAGTAGAGCACTAAGGCCTAAGAAAATATATCACCACTTGTTCACTGAAAGAAAAAATTTCAATCCCACAATGGCCTCTAGGATTACATTTCGTTGGATGGATATCGCACTCAATGATCATCTAATACAATGAGAAGTGTACATATATTGTCACAATGCCCCTCACAGTTAGACCTATAGTTGTGTCCTATAATATTAATCATATTATACTATTTAATTATAAATTATGACTATCAAATAATTATTAGTTTGAATAATTAGTCTAAAATTTTGTTTTTAGCATGTATATATACATGAAAATATTAGGAAAGAAAAGGTACTTTTTGTGACTAGTTAATTTCAAGTGAATCTAAATACACAAGAAATTATGATGCCTCGGTATTTCTCTAGCAGTTATCCTCTCATTGTACCAATTGCTCCCATGTCTTCTACTGTTTTTAGTAAATTCCTCTTTGATCATGTCCAATTCCAATTCAATGGACATTTATCCTCGATGTTATTCTGAGCCAATGGGAAGCTCCTCAAGTAACAACCAAAAAGTAGCCTCAAATATATTATTGGGGGGCAAAACGCAGTAATTATATGACAAGCCAAGAAACGCTGCACGTTAATCATTTTCCCTTTAATATTGATTAATAATTTCTTTGCATGATCATGTAATACTAAAGTGTCAAGTACGGACATTTAAAGTTAGTCATCCATCAATATCACCTTTAAGAGTTCTTAGTAGTTAATACTTCCTATTACATGCATAGTAAATCACAAACTTCAAGAATAACAATATAAACACAACAAAATTTAAATTAAAAGAAATGCTAGGAAGTCAAATGTGACTAATCTTGAGTCAAGAAAATACCAAGCCCTTCACATTAGCAAGGCATTCTTAGGAACTAAAATAGAAAATCCTTCTATTGTATCATTTTCAACTTTTCTTTAATTTCATTAATTGAGAACATAACTTTTAGAAGAAAAAAATAATTGAAAAAGGTCTCAAAATCCTAATAAATGCTCGAGTGATTGTCATATTAATTAGACAGAAAGGAAATCATTTGATATGCTTTTAACTTGCAGAATATATTGAAGAATATGAAGCTTTATCATCCCTTTCTCCTATTCAAATTGTAATCCGTGGGTTCCAATCAAGTAATCAATTTCCCTCCAAGATAGTTAAGAGATCACTTTGGAGAAGGACTTCTAGAAGCATTGGGATAATAGAAATGGAATTAACTAGGAGGAAAATGAAGCACTTTAGTGGGTGATCTAAAATATTTGAACACAACTGAAAATGATTTTACACTCACTCCACACATTTTAAAATAGAAACCATTCAGTTGCATCTCATTTATTTTCCACCTTCTGTAATATGTAATTCTTTGAGAAAGAATAGAGCATTCATAAATATTGTCATGAAAGAGGTCTTTTCATAGTACTAACAAGTTGGGCTCTAAAAAATAAACAATTTCATGTAGTGAATAAATCTTACATGGTATATTTCAATGATTAAAATGACAACTTTATTCTTAATCTCATTACAACAAAAATAAATTCAACCCCAACTAGTTTGGATCTAACAAATGAAGAATTTCATGTAGTAAAGTAAACTTACATGGTAGATCCCAATTATTTGTAATGAAAACTTTATTCTTGATCTTATTACAACATAGATAAATTCAAGAGTACATACATATTTCGTTATGTGAGACAAACTTTGAACACATTTCGAGATTTCATAGAAATATAATGATATGATTTACTTGTAGGACATGAGAGAGCTATCTACATCTAGCACCCATCACTAGAAAATAGTGTTATTGAGACACCATCCCATGGCATTAGAATAATGTAGATAGATAGTTTTATAGAGATACCTTGCAACACCTATTCAACACTACCTGCAAGCTTCAAATTCATCAATTGATTTACTTTAGTAGAGAATTCTAGTGGGATTTCATTAAATACAACCAACAAAATCCATTTATGATAGTTGCCATTTCCTTCTCTCGATCTATCCCCATTTGGAAATAGAATAACTGATATTCCCCAATTTTTGGGGTACTTGCTTCATGTTCAACATGGTCTACTAGGTTCTGCATGTGGAAAATGTTACAAATATTAGATGTATAATGGAAACAAGCATGCAATTCAAGGTTGCTTCTAAAGTCTCTTAGGTGAATTATAAAACACCATCTACTTAAAACATGACATATGGTAGTAACAAAAAGCTACCCAAGATCCCACTTAAGAATTCAAAATGTTGCAAATAGGAGATGTCTTAAACAATATAGACTATTTAATTGCATAATCGCACCAAAATAGACAAACATTTAAAATTTTGAAAAGTGTGAAAAGAATGGAGTTGGAATATTATAGTTACATGAGGGTAGATATAGCTATGTGAAATGTAACTTCTATACAACATTCTAAATATCTTTTTCCAGTCATTTGAGAGACTAACATTTTTTTATCTTTGGTTAATAACTTAATACTCCACCAACAATAGAATTGAATTGGTTCTTCACCAATCAAGGGGAAATTCTAAAGTATCTTAGGTGAATTATAAAACATAATCTACTTAAAACATGATATATGGTAGTAACAAAAAACTACCCAAGATCCCACTTAAGAATTCAAAATGTTGCAAATAGGAGATGTCTTAAACAATATAGACTATTTAGTTGCATAATCACACCAAGATAGACAAATATTTAAAATTTTGAAAAGTGTGAAAAAAATGGAGTTGGAATATTATAGTTACATGAGGGTAGATATAGCTATGTGAAATGTAACTTCTATATAACATTCTAAATATTTTTTTTCAGTCATTTAAGAGACTAACATTTTTTTATCTTTGGTTAATAACTTAATACTCCACCAACAATAGAATTGAATTGGTTCTTCACCAATCAAGGGGAAATTTTAAACCAGTGTGAAAATGCTTACTCATTCCCCTCCCATATTTCTAATATTTTATTTGTGTACAGATTTAAGCTAGTGTAATGTATCTTCTACATATTTGACAATTTAAATGTAAAAATTACCCAGACTGAAGTTATGCAATTAACATATGCACAATAAGATACAATATGCATGAGTTATAAGTAATATGACATTTACATGTTATATCAAGACAATTTTTTTCTCATCTCATTAACTCTTTTCTTATAGTTGGTGATGGATATAGCCTTTAACATTATGAGACATCCTTTTCATATCTTATATTTAATGATGGATATAGCTTTTAAAAGCATCAACCTTATTTGTTATTTTATGTACGGTAAATTTAAATGGAAGCTATCATAATTTTATTTAATATTATCTTGCACAACTGGAAATACAATGATGTGGGGTTGGTGTTTCTAGTGATTTTCAAACTTGTTTTAATGACCTAAATTTAGCCTATTTAAAATAAATATGGGTGGTGTTTCTAATGATTTTCAAATTTGTTTTAGATACCTAAATTTATCATATTTAAAGTAAATAGTTGCACTGGCCATCTTATCTTCAAGTCAGTATCTTTGCTTGAGGGCATCTTCACGACATCCACCATCTCTGAAAATTATGAAATATTAGTAGTATCTTGCACTAAATAGACAATGTTGGCATAGAATATTTTATTGTATTTTTACTTTGTGTCACAAATTTATTGATATTTTATGATTCTTGGTTTCGATTTTCATGCGAAGACTAGATTCCTCATGCCTACTAGGATTTTTAGTTGTGCACACATCATATTGCTCACTTCTAATTGTATAAAAAACAAAGAGTATGCACAATGACATGTAGTGACATGTGGGTGTCTATTTTACTCAATGATATCATTGATTTTTTAACCCATTCTAATCCTACAAAAATGAAATTAAGAAAGACAAGGATACAAGAAGGACTATTAATAAATGAAATTAGAGACTTTAGAACACTACTCAAATTGCACCTAAATGTAATGGTAAGTGTTTATAGCTGCCTGGTCACCGATGAGCATCAAATCACACCGTGAAAAATTCCTTGCATTATGAGAATTTGGTTGCACCCACACTAATCCTTAGTAGTAGTTCCTTGACTTGCCTACAGATATAATTTTAGAAACAATCATACTCTTGCAATTCTTCCCTATATGGATCATCTTTGTCCCCCCAATTGATAGTTATTTTTCAAGGAAACAAAATAGAACTCTTTAATTGCATCATCACCTTTCAAAACAATGCTTGAGTATTTCCAGGTGATTGTCGAACCCGTCTCTACTCAAGTCCATGAAATCCTTGATTTTTCTCCATTGCAGAAACCTCTTTTCATAATAAAATTATAAATCCCATGTCTACATTCCTTGTCGTCGTCATACCAATTATTTAATGTGGAATAATTTATAATTTCTCTCTTGATGCAATAGAGATCCACCACTGTGGCATGGAGATGATCGGTGTCATAAAATGGTGTAGTGCATCCTTCAATATATGTCATAGAACTCCTCTCACCTCACATAACTCTTATCATCTACAACAATAAGAGTCCTCTCAAACTGCTTGGTATCCATCTCATTCATCCTGAAATAAGTAGATATTTCCATGGGTGAAAAAGTGTTCTTGGGGATTTAATAGAAGGAGATATCACTAAAAAATGCAGCATTATAGTTATCAACAAGAGGAACAACCCTACCAAGCAACTTCCTAACTAGATCAAGATTACTTCTAAACTACCTCTTATAACAAACAAAAGATAACCTCAACTGCCTATAGAGTCTACTATCAGAAACACCATCTACAACAATGTTGTTCAATCTCTTCTTCTAGTCAAGGGCATGCCCAAATTTTGAATAGTATTAAGCAAGTTAGGGTCCACCTCATCCAGGCTCCTCTTCTTCTTCTACTCTCTCTGTTTAGGTTCAAAATAATAACAAAGGTCTTGAAAATTGATGGGTGGGTAAAAGTTATTAGACCATTTGGGTTCTTCCCTTTTTAATTATTGTCTATAAGCATTCAGTCTAAATTGCAAAAGTCATTTAGGTTCCTTCTTTTTAGCTGAAATTAACCTAAGCTTTGGAGAGTTGTAAGGTTTAATGGATCTAAGTATATTCTACAGAAAATATAGTAACATGGTTTAAAATTGTAGGCATTGAGATCAAAATCTAAGGATGAAAAAGAAAAGATTTTATGTTCATGATTACAAGAAATTTTAGTTTCATCTAACAAAGTTTGAGGAAGGTCTAGTATTTGCATCCTACCAGAAAATATTCTTGCATCACTCGAGCCTTTTGAATTTGGGCATGGTAGAGTCCATTACACAAACAATCAACCACTAAAAAAAAGGTGAAAAGAAAAATAAAATTTCGTGCATTCTGACCTTAGAAAATTTAGGGAGGAGCGAACTGATCTGTACAGTAAGGACATGCAAAATTCTTACTTGTCCATTGTCTTTTGATGAATTGTTGGCCGCAATCAAGATCTGCATTATCATAATCATTAAATCCTTTGTACAATAAGGACATGCAAAATTCTTACTTGTGCATTACCTTTTGATGAATTGTTGGCTGTAATCAAGATCTGTGTTATCATAATCATTAAACACTGAACTCTAGATGAAATTTATGCTTTGATCATATAAACCCTCAAATTTTTTTACCAATAAGAACAAAACTCATATTTAGTAAATAGGAAGAACTCTCCAGAGTCCAAATTCATGCCCATGTATAAATGGCCAAAATCTCCATGCCAATGACCTTTCCCTTCCTCCATCTAATGGTTGATTCTCTCCTAAGGTGCTTCCCATGAAATCCGTAGATCACGTTGATGGTCTTCCTTCTTATGACATTTCCACACAGTTATCAGTAAGGCATAGAAAAATGCAGTGGTACAATGTGATGTTGTAATCTGTGAATGTTTTATTTGAACCCAACGCTAAACTAGAAATGAAAAGGAAATTAAATATTTATAATGGAAAAAATAAAAAGAAATATTATAATCATATATTTAATATATAATTGGAATTTGGGGTTAATGATTTATTTTTAATAAAAGAATTTCTTATTTTTTGCATAAGAAGGCTAAATTACAAGAATAAGAAGAAGTTAAAAATGATATTGGGATGGAGTGTACACTTTAAATATGTGGCCTCAACTATAATACAAAATTTAAATCAAAATAATACATTCAATGGAGTTGTATTTAGTGCAACTTTTTGGAAGCTTTTACAGTGTAATTTCTCTAAAATCCTACAGGAATTTATTGAAATCACAAGCTTGATGGGTAATCCTATGCAATCAAAGTGCTCTAGGGGTTTTCCAGGGTGTTGAATCCATATATACAGTAAAAAAACTAGTTTAAATAACAAAAAACAAGTTTTCACCTTAAATGTTTCCACCGGATTCCGGCACCCAAAATTCCAAAAAGACAACTCCAAATTGAATTTGTTATATTTTGATTTAAATTTTGCCTCAATTAATAATAAAAAGTTAAATTAATAAA
>APFE030496543.1:9772-22191 GCA_000404065.3 Pinus taeda
GGGATTGAGTTATGCCAATGAGAATTGGCCAATACCAAGTGATTATAGCCTCTGCTCACGTGATTCCCAGTGTGATTGTTTCTTTTGAGGTAAATACGAGTTTGGTTCAACCATTCTCATCCATTCTTGAGCAGGTATTGAGCAGTGGAGGCAGGCAAGCAGTGGAATAGATTTGGAGATCATATCTGAGTTGTATTGTGTGTAATAGGTGGAGATAGTGCTGGATACTTGTGAGAAGTATTGACTATTGTAATGTTACATGTTCTCAATCATTAATATACAGATAGTGTGGGGTTTTCATCTGTAAGCTTTCCTTGGGTTACATACTGTGTTAATGTGTGCATGCTCTTGATGTTTTATTGTTATTGATGCTGCTATATTGATGATCAACGTAGAGGAGCTTATTTATTGTGTATGTATTCTGCAATAGTACATGATCAGGATAATCTCCGTTGAATATATGTTTATTATTCAAAATTTCTACAGATACGATCCAAGCAAGTTAGGTTTTTGTAGGCTCCCGAATTATATCTCAAACATGTGACCCGGGGAAAATAGTCATAACTTTCTCTTTGAGACTCATATTGAAATTTCGTAAAAAGTTAGAGAAATAAGACAAACTTTAGTTTTCTGTGTATCGTTCTAGGTCTGAAGGTCAAAACAATGATGTATGGCACTTCATACAAGTTCTCTCTACTGAACCAATCTATAATTAGGTCATTGCGAGAGATTTGGAATAAAGCTTTCTTGGAGAATCCAATATTGATAGGACTTGTGGGGTAGGAAAGTGGACTCAGAGGGCTACCTTAGGACAAAATTTAAGACATTGTAGATCTGCAATTACAGAGATACAATAGATTCAATATCGAACTCCTACAAAGCAAAAAAACGTGTGTAGTCTTTTTACAATTTTGCATAAGTTTGGTTTGAAAAATTAGTTTGAAGGAATTCAAAGGGCATATTGAATCATAATTATCATTAATTAATGCCCCAAAGAAAGAAAATGGAAACATCTAGTAAGGAATCTGAAAGCTCTATCATGATTCATGAAGAAGAGGAAGAAATGCAACATGATATATCAAAATTCTACGACCAAGTTCAACAAATTTCACTCTCACAAAAAGTAACAGAAGCTAAGATGGATGGTTTAAAGAAAGTCATCGAAGCTAATATGAATGGCATGGAAGCTAAGATGAATGGTGTGGAAGCTAATATGGAGGGAATAGAAGCTAATATGGATGGTTTAGAAGTAAACATTGGAGATTTGAAGAAATACATGGAAGGTTTGAAAGGAGGTTTGGAAAAGTTGCTACAAGAAATGCTTCCTAATGGTGAGAAGGTAGTAGAGGAAAATCATAATGAGAACAAAAGAAATTTTAGTCATGATTTCATAGACTCTAACATTGGATTGAAGACCCACAATGTTCCAAATATCGATATGAGGAAGTTTGATGGCAAGCATGTCGTAACATGGATACTACATATGGAGCAATATTTTGATCTCCATAATGTGAAAAACACACAAAAAGTACACTTTGCGACTTTATATTTGGAACCCAATCAGTTTGTATGGTATCGATGGCTTTTCTCTCGTAAACAAATTTTCACTTGGGAATTTTTTATGGAAGAAATGATATCACATTATGGGGATACAAAAAGCAACACTTTTTTTAGCCACTTGATAAATCTCAAACAAAAGGGTTCAATGGTGGAGCACACTGAGGACCTCCAAAAATTGAATATAAGGGTAAAAGATATTCTAGAGGAGCATAGTATTGATGTGTTCGGAGGGACATTAAAGGGTAGCATCCAACATGAGGTGCGCCTTTGGGAACCTAATTCATTCAAGAAGGCATTCAGGTTGGCTAGAAAAATTGAAAGCAAAATTATGGAAACAAGGAAGCCTACCAATCACAACAATAAAGATGGAAGTGTTGTTGCCCCTATCCTTCCACAACCTATAAGGTTTACACCACAACAATTGGAAGAAAAAAGAGAAAAAGGGCTTTGTTATAGTTGTGATAAAAAATACACTAAATGTCATAAGTGTGCTGAGAAGAAATTATTTTATATAGATTGTGAAGAGTAAGAATAAAAGGAACAAGAAACATCAAAAGAATAGGATACACACCTAGAACAAACTTTAGAGAAAGAAGAAATGAATCTGACCATATACTGTAATGCGTTGGCTGAAATTACCACTCCTCAAACTATCAAGATATAAGGACATATCAAGAAGAAAAATGTATTACTGTTGATTGATTCGGGCAGTACCCATAATTTATGTTGGAAATAATACTGAGAGGGGGGGGGGGTGAATCAGTATTATCAAATCAATATAACTATTTCATTTCCATATTAAGATTCATATACGCTACTTCAGTTAAGGCAAACCGCGTGTATACGCAACTGTGTGTAATGCAATAAGCGTATATCCAGTAAACTTATGGTTCAATTAGTTGATCCTTAATGAGTGCATTAGAACATTATTAGCCATGTGAATAGTAAATAGGAGCAGTAAAATAGAACAAATCATCACACACAAGAAGCACACATGAACACCATGATGTAAGGTGGAAACCCAATGTGGGTGAAAACCACCTGCTGCAGGTTGTCTCAATCTTCTTTTTAATAAGAAACTTCTTTTACAATAGTTCTATACTAGTGCAGTCTTATACCAATACACAAGCTTCTACCTGCAGAAGGCTACAACCTTCTCTCATTCTCCAGACTCTCCTGGAAGGGAGCTACAACCCCCTTAGCTCTTGTACTAGTCGATCCATTTACTAGTATGTAGGTGCTAACCTATTGAAATGCTCCAACCTTTACTCATTTTCTAGCTGCTACTGGAAGGGAGCTGCCACCCCCTTAGCTCTTGTACTAGCTGATGTACTAGTACGTAGGTGTCGACCTATAGAAGGCTACAACCTTCTCTCTCTTCCTCTAGGTACCACGTTTCATACATTTTCAGACTAGATACTCCTGAAGCACAATAACATAATCTGAAGGCCATGTTTCATCCAATTTTCATACTAGACCCATCAATATCATTGAGGCACACAATTAATCAACGTTAGCATCATCAATCTCCGAATCGCCCAATACTGAATCACTGAAAACCTTTTAACAAACTGCAGTCACTAGAACATAGAGCAGAACACAGAAATCTGCAACAACATTCAGATCTAACTGTATCATCAAAATCATGCATCAGAGTGCATACACTACTTGGAAGAGCTGAACCAGCGTGTATACGCAACTTCACCAAAGAGAACCAGTGTATATGTCATCAATTACTTATTTTTAACTTCGCTGCACTTCCTGACTCTAGACATACCCAGATCATTACATATATAAGGATAATACATATGTTAGCAACCAGATCTAGTCCATCAGATCACATAAAGATAAGTCATTATGATCCTGATCCATTGTAGATGTCATCCATCAACATTGAAGCTAAACATAATCAATCAATCTGAATATGTAGAATACTGACACCAGTAATTAGTCATCAGAACTCATCAACAACCAGAAACACCTATAACTTCAAACATCACAGCTCATATGGTATACGCTACTTAGGTGTATCTAACCTACGTATGTACGCGTTTTTATCACATTCAACCAGCGTATACATCTGTAAATATTCATTCATGAGTTGCAGCTATTTCAAACTTAAGTTATACCCAAATCAGAACATTACATGCATCAGTATACAGATCTAGAATAAACATGATCAAACCGTATAGAGATGATTCATTCCAAGCCATTTAGATCCCGATCTATCCTTAGATCTTGTTCTGCATCAACTTCTTAGATTCCTCCTTAGAAAAGCATCATGAACCCATAACCTGCATACTGGATCTCATACTTCATCAGATATTCAATACTTTCTCAATTGCATTTGCCTAATGATCTTCTTCTCCTTTTATAGTCTTAGGCATTAATCAATACCATGGTCCAAAACCATTGAGAACCAATACTAGGGACCCAATACCTAGGTTCAACACTTCGGACGCAATACCAAGGACCAAAACCATAGGTCTAAATACCACGGACCCAAAAAATAAGCTTTCCCACATGTATGCGCTTTTCCATGCATGAAAGTGCATGCATACACATATGCGACTTTTGATCAACAATCCTGTGTGTATACGCGTCTTTGTATATAGTGAAACTGCATGTATAACCTGCGCGTATACCCTACTTGGTATATAGCAAACCTGTGTATATACATGACTTGGTACATAGTGAACCTACATATAACCTACCTATGTACGCGACTTGGTATATAGTGAACCTGCGTATATACTCATGTTTCTTCATTGTTTGTAGTCTGATCATCAATTCTTTGCTACAAACCTACTGCACTATAATATGTCATCTTGCCATCAAGGACAATACTTGTATCATAATGCCAACAATCTCCTCCTTTGGACTTGATGGCAAAGCTAACTTGACATATTGAGAACTGTCATCTGATTCCTTTGAGTTGTCCTGCATCCCATGTATTCTGTCACATCTGATATCTCTTCTATAGATTCATCTAGTTGTATATAAGTGAGTTGTTATTCTATGAGTGGGTTTCCATCAAGTACAACACATGCATCATAATGCCAACAATCTCCCCCTTTGGACTTGATGGAAACAACACCAATTCACTCTCCCCCTTTGACATCAGGGGCAAAGGGTGAACAAAGATATTTTCTTTCCTTGATAATCATTCCGCTAACCATACTCCCCCTGAGTACCTGCTGAAATATCTGAATGAGCTCCCCCTTTGTATATGCCAAGGTGTACCAATCTATCCATGCTCCCTCTGAGTACATGCTGAAATTTTTGTTCTGCCGAAGTGTGCTATTCATGCTCCCCTTTACTGTAAGCAAGGTCTGCAAAAAGATGTTCTACAAGAAAGAACATGACTTCATACATCATAAGTGACCTTCCAATTACCAAAGACTCATACACACATCCATCTCCCAACCAAGTGGGGATATACCAATATTGACTCATCCACCCAACTAAGTGGGGATACACCAGATACCAAATGTTTATACATGACTAAAATATTACATCATCCTTCCCATGCATTGTGAGGGTACAAATTACATCATATGCTCAAAAGGGATTCATCAAATGACTACAATAGATAGAGACAAACTATTACATCAAGTGTTTTGCTATGACCTTTACATGACATTTATAACAGAGACCAAACATCTAAATAAAACAATGATAGTCATACACAATGTATGATTGTTCCATAAGCATCTGTCAACAACATCTAGACCAACAACCGAATCATTCACATTATATCATATGTGAAAAATGCCATAGCCATCTCATCAACATCAAGATCTGCATGATCAAGTATCATCACTTGGAAACATCTGCATTAATCAACATATGTAAGTATCACCCTATCATCATATACGTAAGAAATTATCATCATCATGTCTCCATCCAGGTATCCAGCACTATGTATCAACAACAACAATCCTTATCCACATAAGCACCAAGAACTATAGGAATCCTGCATCATAACTATATTATATGATCTTTATGCATATGGCAATAGCAGCATATGAGTGACTCATCATCAAGTAATGAAGATGTGTATTCAAGCTTTGTACTTCTCCTTATCCTTATGAAGATCATCATGTAAGCACCATATATGCATCATCATAGAATCAACCACAAATTTGATCTGAACATCAACTATGTAACCCCAAGAATCATATGAGATATTTTCATGGACAACTCATAACCATATCATAGCAAGATGTATCATTTAGCCATATAAGCATCATCACTAAGGACTACTAACCCTAATGCCAACAATGCATTATTAAAATCATATGCTCCCCCTGAACCTGAGCCATCTTGTTTATTGTCAGATCTGATCATGCATATATCAACAAGAAGTATCAAGACATTATCATCATCATGTTAGGATCAAAACACTTCTAAACATCTTATGAGTATCAAGACATTTCCACACATCATTAGCAGATTGTAACCATGATCAAACAGAGAAAATAATGGACTGACTCATATCAGACCCTTTTTCCTGAGTCTGTCTCACTTCTTTTCCTCAAACTAACATATACACGACTGTGCAGTGTCTAACTCACGTATATACGTGACTTCCCTTTACGAAACTTACGTATGAGATTTAGGGTACTGAAGTTTTACACTCTCAGCTCCCCCTGAGTCTGGTATGTCTGTATATTGTGTTGTGCCACGTCTTTCTGACTGTACTTCCTTCTTCTTCCATATCTTCAAGTGTGATGATGTTTTCTCCTTTTGGTATGGTGCTCGTACTTTGTTCCTGCATTCCTTTGCTGTATGTCCAAGCTTGTTACATGCATAACATCTTACATGTTTCATATTCCTTCTGTAGCATTCAACAGCTTTGTGACCAAACATATTGCAAGCAAAGAAATATCCCTTAAAGTACCTGGAACGTGATGATCTTTCTGTGTGATGGTCTTGAACCATTCTTCTTCTGCATCTGGCTACAACATGCCCAAGATTATGACATACATAACATGAAACATTATTCATCAGAGGAGTAAAATATTTTCTTTGAAGAATTTCTTTCCTTGACTGTTGATGGGGTTGACCTTTCATCTCCTTGTTGAGAAATTCAGATTTTGCATTAGAGTTCCTTGTCTTATTTTGTGACCTAGATTCACCTTCAATAGATTCATGAAAACCAAGACTAGTTTTGATAGTAGGAGACTTTGACTACTAAGAATATCATCCAAAATCTTAGTACTATCTTGAAATCGTAAGACCTTATCCTTTTCTTCTAATTTATCATTTAGAATATTTACCTCAACCTGATGTTGCTTTTCCCTTTCACGATGCTACTTCTTCATGTTTTCTTCAACTTTTCTTTCTTCTTCCAACTGATGTCTTAGTTCAAGAACTTCGTTTTCTTGTTTTTCAAGAGCTTGGAGTAGTTATTTATTTTACTTCTTTGATTCTTCAAGATCTTCCTTTAGCGAGAGGATCGTAGCTTCAATCCTTTCATAATAACTGGATCTATCTCTGATTTTCTTGATTATTGTGCTCCTTTCATTCACTTCATCCTGCAAATTTTGACATTGATCTTCCTTTTCCTTGAACAACTTCCTTACCTTGTTACCTTCCTCTAGTTGAGCTTTTAGTTTAGTAGCTTCTTATTTGAAGACACATTCCCTTTTGTTCAATAGATCTTGTTGATCTCTAATTTTTCTTGTAAGCCTTTTAAATTATGCCTCTATTTGATATCTTTCTTGCTCACCCATAAGAGCAATTTTAGTTGTTTCGCTATCACTTTCATCATCTTCAAATGGATGGATAAATGTATCACCAGAGTATAACAAATTCATACCTGCTAGTTCTTTTGCTTGTTCATATTCATTCTGAAGTGATTCTAAATTTGGCAAAGGACCTGCTCTGATACCAATTATTGGAAATAATACTTAGAGGGGGGGCGTGAATCAGTATTATCAAATCAATATAACTTTTTCATTTCCATATTAAGATTCATATACACTACTTCTGTTAAGGCTAACTGCGTGTATACACAATTGTGTGTAATGCAACAAGCGTATATATAGTAAACTTATGATTCAGTTAGTTGATCCTTAATGAGTGCATTAGAACATTATTAACCATGTGAACAGTAAACAGGAGCAGTAAAATAGAACAGATCATCACACACAATACGCACACATGAACACAATGATGTAAGGTGGAAACCCAATGTGGGTGAAAACCACCTGCTGCAAGTTGTCTCAATCTTCTTTTTAATAAGAAACTTCTTTTACAATAGTTCTGTACTGGTGCAGTCTTATACCAGTACACAAGCTTATACTTGCAGAAGGCTACAACCTTCTCTTGTTCTCCAGACTCTCCTGGAAGGGAGCTACAACCCCCTTAGCTCTTGTACTAGCCGATCCATTTACTAGTATGTAGGTGCCTCCCTACTGAAATGCTGCGACCTTTACTTGTTTTCCAGCTGCTATAGGAAGGGAGCTACCACCCCCTTAGCTCTTGTACTAGGTGATGTACTAGTACGTAGGTGCCGACCTATAGAAGGCTACAACCTTCTCTCTCTTCCTTTAGGTACCACATTTCATACATTTTCAGACTGGATACCCCTGAAGCACAATAACATAATCTGAAGGCCACGTTTCATCCAATTTTCATATTGGACCCATCAATATCATTTAGGCACACAATTAATAAACACTAGCATCATCAATCTCTGAATCACCCAATACTGAATCACTGAAAACCTTTCAACAAACTACAGTCATCAAAACACAGAGCAGAACACAGAACTCTGCAACAACATTCAGATCTAACTGTATCATCAAAATCATGCATTAGAGTGCATACGCTACTTGGAAGAGCCGAACCAGCGTGTATACGCAACTTCACCAAAGCGAACCAGTGTATATGTCATCAATTTCTTACTTTTAACTTCGCTGCACTTCCTGACTCTAGACATACCCAGATCATTACATATATAAGGATAATACATATGTTAGCAACCAGATCTAGTCCATCATATCACATAAAGATAAGTCATTATGATCCTGATCCATTATAGATGTCATCCATCAACACTGAAGCTAAACATAATCAATCAATCTGAATATGCAGAATACTGACACCAGTAATCAGTCATCAAAACTCATCAACAACCAGAAACACCTGTAACTTCAAACATCACAGCTCATATGGTATACGCAACTTAGGTGTATCTAACTTGCGTATGTACGTGCTTTTATCACATTCAACCAGTGTATACATCTGTAAATATTCATTCATGAGTTGTAGCTATTTCAAACTTAAGCTATACCCAGATCAGAACATTACATGTGTCAGTATACAGATCTAGAATAAACATGATCAAACCATATAGAGATGATTCATTCCAAGCCACTTAGATCCCGATCTATCCTTAGATCTTGTTCTCCATCAACCTCTTAGATTCCTCCTTAGAAAAACATCATGAACCCATAACCTGCATACTGGATCTCATACTTCATAAGATATTCAAGACTTTCTCAATTGCATTTGCCTAATGATCTTCTTCTCCTTTTATAGTCTTAGGCCTTACTCAATACCATGGTCCAAAACCATTGAGAACCAATACTAGGGACCCAATACTTGGGTTCAACATTTTGGATGCAATACCAAGGACCAAAACCATAGGTCTAAATACCACGGACCCAAAAATAAGCTTTCCCACATGTACATGCTTTTCCGTGCATGAAAGTGCGTGCATACGCATATGCGACTTTTGATCAGCAATCCCGCGTGTATACGCGTCTTTGTATATAGTGAACCTGCGTGTATAACCTGCATATATACCCTACTTGGTATATGATGAAACTGTGTATATACGCGACTTGGTACATAGTGAACCTACGTATAACCTACCTATGTACGTGACTTGGTATATAGTGAACCTGCGTATATACTCATCTTTCTTCATTCTTTGTAGTCTGATCATCAATTCTTTGCTACTGACCTGCTACACTATAATCTGTCATCTTGCCATCAAGGACAATACTTGTATCATAATGCCAACAATCTCCCCCTTTGGACTTGATGGCAAAGCTAACTTGTCATACTGAGAACTGTCATCTGATTCCTTTGAGTTGTCCTGCATCCCATGTATTCTGTCACATCTGATATCTCTTCTGTAGATTCATCTAGTTGTATATAAGTGAGTTGTTCTTCTATGAGTGGGTTTCCATCAAGTACAACACATGCATCATAATGCCAACAATTTGTTCATTGTAAAATAGCTAAGGAATTGAATTGCTTCCTATATCCAGCACTAAAGTATCAAGTGATGGTTGCAAATGGAGGAACCATAAATTTCTCTCAAAAGTTCCATAATATCAAGCTATCCATGGGAGAATATGTGTTGAATAGTCCAATAGTTTCCATTCCAATGGGTGGTGCTGATGTTGTACTAGGAGTCCAATGGCTACAATATTTGGGTATGATAGCTTTTAATTTTCAAGAACTTTTCTTGAATTTTTTTTCAGAAGGAAAGGAAGTTGAATTAGGGGGTGTCATAGGGAAATTGAGAAAGATAATCAACTCTAATGACATGACAAAACTTCTAAAGAAAGAACGACATGGCGTAATTGCACAACTATGTTCGCTAGAGGTTCCCACATTGAAATCATATGTTTCTCGAGATATCCAAAAAGTCTTAGACAATCATTCCAAGGTATTTGAGACTCCAAAAGGCCTCCCACCTATTCGTGATCATGATCATGCTAGTCATTTGATTCTTGGAAGTGTTCCTCCAAACATCAGGCCTTACAACTATCCCTATGCCCAAAAGAGTGAAATTGAACGTATGGTTGTAGAAATTCTAGAGGATGGTATAATTCAACCTAATCAAAGTTCTTTCTATGCTCTAGTAGTATTGGTGCACAAGAATGATGGATCATGGTGCATGTGTCTGGATTATAGTGAGCTCAACAAGCTCACTATTAAAGATAAATTTCCAATTCCTGTCATTGATGAATTATTGGATGAATTGCATGGAGCAATTTACTTCTCCAAGTTGGACCTTCATTCAGGATATCATCAAATCAGAATGAAGACTGAATACATTCCAAAAACAAGATTTAGAACTCATGAGGGTCATTATGAATTTTTGTTGATGCCTTTTGGCCTTACCAATGCACCTTCTACATTTCAAGGTCTGATAAATTCCATTTTCAAACCCTTCCTTAGAAAATATGTGTTAGTATTTTTTAATGATATACTAATCTACAACAAGCCTTGGAAGGATCATGTTCAACATGTTGATAAAGTGCTCAAACTATTGGAGGAGCAACAATTATATGCAAAAACCTCCAGATGTTTCTTTGGAGCACAAGAGGTGGAAAATTTGGGTCATATTGTATCTCATGAAGGTATTAAGGTAGACCCTAGAAAAATTAAAGTCCTTAAGGAATGGAAAATCCCCACATCCATAAAGTATCTACGAGGATTTCTTGGGTTGTCAAGGTATTATCATAAGTTCGTTAAGAATTATGGGAGAATAGCAGCACCTCTAACAACATTATTGAAGAAAGATGCATTTTCTTGGACTCCAGAAGAAACGAAAGCCTTTGAACATCTTACAGAGGCAATGTGACAAGCATCGGTCTTATCTACGCCAGACTTCACAAAAACCTTTATTGTGGAATGTGATGCCTCAAGAATTGGAATTGGTGTTTTTTTAATGCAAGAAGAAAGACCCATTACTTTTGAAAGTCATTCAATCAAAGGAAAGTATTTACACAAATATATTTATGAGAAGGAAATCTTGGAAGTACTACATACACTTAAGAAATGGCGACCTTACCTAATGGGAAGACACTTCAAGGTAAAAATGGATCATGATAGTCTTAAATAATTTTTAGAACAAATATTAGCTTTAGAAGAGCAGCAAAAATGGGTCCCAAAGATGTTGGGTTATGACTTTGAAATCATCTACAAAAAAGGGAAGCAAAATGTTGTTGTAGATGCACTCTCAAGAAAGGATGAGGACGTGTTAGCATTGCTTTGTTCCATTTCTATTATCCAACTGGATTAGATAAATGAAGCAAGGAAGAATGGAAGAATGACGAAGAAGTGTGGGAACTCATTCAAAATTTTCAACAAGATTCCAGTACATCTGATACATTTAGCTAGAAAAATGATTCATTATGGTACAAATATCACTTATACCTCTGTAAGGATTCCCAACTCAAACAAAAGATTCTTCTGGAATTGCACACCTATCCCTTAGGAGGGCATTCATAATTTTTAAAAACTTACCACAAGGTTAATAAGGAGTTTTTTGGGATGGTCTTAAATATGATATTCAAAAGTTTTTGGTGGAATGTTTGGTTTGCCAACAAAATAAAGTTGAGACAATTAAGAACCCAGGTCTATTACAACCTTTATCCATTCCAAGTCAACGTTAGGAGGAGGTTTCAATGGATTTTATCATAGGCTTACCCAAGTTTGAAGGAAAGAGTATCATCATGGTGGTAATTGATAGAATTACCAAGTATGCACACTTTTGTGCATTATATCATCCATTTAAAGCCAATAAACTTTCTATTGTGTTGGATTTTAAGCCTCTGTGGAAGTTTTTTGTAGCTTCATGTTTCGGATTATCCACAGTTTCTAGTTCATTCTGCCGACGTTTCAAACCCCAAAGGGGGTCCATCATCAGGACAAATCAGATAGATAGAAAATGAATGAAAGATTATTGAGAGAAGGAGTCATGCGCCTTGGTATAAATAAACCAAAGAACCCTAATTTATAAGGGCCGACACATGATTTTAAATTTTTTTATTCTATTAATTAATTATTTAATTGTTCATAATTAGGTCAGGTTTAATAACTCTAAT
>APFE030496546.1:0-17631 GCA_000404065.3 Pinus taeda
TAACAACATTATTGAACAAAGATGCATTTTCATGGACTCTAGAAGCAACAAAAGCCTTCAAACATCTTAAAGAGGAAATGTGCCAAGCATCAGCCTTAGATATGTGAGGCTTCACAAAAACCTTTATTGTGGAATGTGATGCTTCAGGAAATGGAATTGGTGTTGTTTTGATGCAAGATGAAAGACCCATTTCTTTCGAAATTCGTCCAATCAAGGGAAACTATTTACACAAAGCTATTTATGAGAGGCAAATGTTGGCAATACTACATGCACTAAAGAAATAGTGACCGTACGTAATGGGAAGACACTTTAAGGTAAAAACAGACCATGATAGTCTGAAATACTTTTTCAAACAAAGATTATTCTATGAAGGGCAAAAAAAATGGGTCACAAAGATGTTGGGTTATGAATCTAAAATCATCTATAAAAAAGGGAAGCAAAATGTTGTGGGAGATGCACTCTCAAGAAAGGATGAGGATGTGGAAGAATTTTTGTGCGCAATTTCTATTATCCAACCAAATTGGATAAGCAAAGCAAGGGAGGAATGGGAGAATCACGAAGAAGTGTTGGCACTCATTCGAAAAATATATCAAAATCCCAACACATCTGGTACCTTTAGCTAGAGAAATGATTCATTATGGTACAAATATCACTTATACCTATGTAAGAATTCCAAATTCAAACAAAATATTCTTATGGAATTGCACTCTTCTCCCTTAGGAGGGCACTCGAGATTTTTAAAAACTTACCATAGGGTTGAGAAGGAATTTTTTTTGGATGGCCTTAAATAGGATATTCAAATGTTTGTGGTGGAATGTTTGGTTTGCCAACAAAATAAATTTGAAACAATTAAAAGCTCAGGTCTATTACAACCTTTATCCATTCCAAGCCAATGTTGGGAGGAGGTTTCAATGGATTTTATCACAGGTTTACCCAAGTCTGAAGGAAATATTGTCATCATGGTGGTAGTTGACAGACTTACCTAGTATGCACACGTGTGCATTATCACATCCATTTAAAGCCAATACAGTTCATACCACATTTATGGAAATAATTCAAAAGCTACATGGAAACCCAAAGATTATTGTAAGTGACAGAGATCCCATTTTCACTGGAAATTTTTGGACATAATTATTTTCTTGTTTTGATACTCAGTTAGCTCATAGATCATCTTATCATCCTCAATTTGGTGGGAAAACTGAGATAGTAAAAAAATGTTTGGAAGGATATCTTCATTGCTTTGCATCTGATAAACAAACACAATGGGTCAAATGGTTACCCCTCACTAAATGGTGGTATAACACTTCCTTCCAGTGTAACAAAAATGACCCCATTTATGGCACTTTATGGATATCATCTACCATCCATAACATCATATTTAAGAGAATTCTAAGGTTCCAGCAATGGATGATCACATCAAGAATCAACAAAAAGTTCTCCAGTTGGTGCAAAATAGAATGAAACAACAGGCAGATCAACATCGTAGTGAGATAGGTTTTGATGTAGGTGACTGGGTATTCCTATGACTACAACCATATAAACAAATGTCCCTCAAGCAATATAAGAAGGATAATAAATTATCACCAAAGTATTATGGTTCATACAAGGTGTTGCAAAATATTGGTACTATGGCATACAAATTGTAGCTTCCTGCAGCTTCCCTAGTGCACCCAATTTTCCATGTTTCATGTTTAAAGAAGGTTATTGGTTACAAGCTCCCAGTTCAAACAATATTGCCAGAACTTGAAGAGGAAAGAAAAATCATATTGGAGCTTGAAGAAGTCATAGAAGCAAGAACTCGACAGCTAAGAAATCGATCAATTTTGAAGTATCTCATCAAGTGGAAGAACTTATCCACTAAAGATTCCACATGGGAGGATGAGAATTTTATACAAAAGCATCTAGAAATACTCAAGCCTTGAGGATAATTCTTTTCAGAAGGAGAGGGGCATGTTAGGCGCCTATAATTCTAGTGATTCCCGCATTACTATTGTCATTGTATCCCTTATTTTTATTATTGTGCCCTTAGTGTCCCCATATTATTATTAGTATGCCCCATAGAAACTCAGTATTGTTATTTTTGTGGCCTTATGTTATTACTGTTATGTCGACTTGATTATATTGTGACCCCTTAGACACTTATATATAGAAGGGAGGTTTATTCATTGGTATCATCCAAGAATTTTTCATTTGTGTAATGGAAAGGAGGTTTCCCCCTCGAAGAGCCTGAATTCCAAGGCGTTGATCTATCTTTTCTATCCTTTTTTGAGCTAGTTTCCTAACATTGAATTATGCATTGCACACTCTCAAGCCTTAGTCTCAGACATTGACCTATGAAACTACGCAATTATTGGATTAGTCAATAATTACATCCCTAACAACTTATTTCATGAGGTACATTACTCTAGTGTTTTATCGTACTAATGTTGTCTTGACATGGGTAGATTGCAATCCTAGGTATTCTATTATGTCATGAAAGGATGATGATGAAGGAGATGGAGAAAGATACCATGCTAGAATACACCTAAGGAGCTTAGGGGATAAGATGATCATCATGCAAGAAGATGAAGGAACACTAGATTATAAAAAAATATGGAATATTAAAGCCACATTGAACACTCCTTAACTTCAAGTCATAACGCAGAGGAAGAAGAAGAACATGCACAATATTTTCAACAAGGCACAAAGAAAGCATCAACAAAAAGTGACTTGACATTTCCATGTCATCATGTAGTCCATGTCGTTAGTGACATGTCATGTTGTATCATGAGCCATCATGTGCCACATCATTCATGGATTATTTAATCTTATATTGGAAAATGTAATGTAAAGCGGAAGTCGAAGAGTCATCTATGTAATGTGGAAATTCACGAGAAGTCAAAAAATCATGATGATAGTCTAAGAGTCATAACAAAGGTGAAGGATCACCCTCTTTGTTATATATACACCCTTATTTTCCATGAAAAATCCTTTTCACCTTGGCTTATCCCATAATGCATCAAAGAGATGGAGGTAGTACCTTTGGGGAGCAGATCATGGCTGCAACACTCCACTATTAAAGCTAGTGATGTTTGTTGTATTAATGTACCTTTAGACTTTTACTTAATACTTGAAGCTTGATGGCCATCATGTTTTCATGCATGGATTGTGAATGTTTGTAAGAATGTTCTTTCAATGTTTATGATTCATGTTTTCTTTCACCTATACTAAAGTAGTTGAACTGTTTCAGTTCTTTTAGTGCTTATCTTACTGAAAATGTGTTGTAATGGTTGTAAAAATTGGCACATCTACGTGGACTATTCTTCTTGATGTTAGGAGGTTCTCTTTTCTCTTGTGTACACGTCTATTATGGTAGCACTATTGCCTCTCTCTTAGAGGCTCACCTTTCCTCCCTCTACAGTAGAAGAACGTTGATACACCTGCAACCGAACATTAACTAGGCACACTTACTTTTCACAAATGCACATACATGCTTCTCTCTCTTGCTGACAACTAAAGCCAAGGAAAATCTTAAGAATATTTGGAAACCATGTTAATACTCCAGATGGGGCTCCTATTCCAAACCATGTGAGGTCTAATTTGGAATTCACATTGGGAGACCCCCTTGGTTGATGGATTTCTAGCACCTATCAAGAAAGTTTTTAGTAGATTGCTTTCCCCTCGAAAAATATTGTGTGCATGTGTTATTTCTCATTACATGTTTGTGGTTGATGTTCTAAATTGTGAATTGAATTATATAAATCAGGAGAGTAGGTTTGTTTCCGAACATTTTGATTAATAAATTAGGAGCAGTTACAAATCTATACCATAATTTCTACATGGTACTAGAACAAGATTCACATTAGAGTGGGAATTTCAAAGTTGTTTTTGAGGAGGTTCGAATTTGTAGTTAAGTGTAACAGGATCTCTTCAGAGTTGGGAAGTTGACCTTCAATTGGGTAATACTAGAGTATGCCTTGGAAGGTAGCTCTAATTTCATTACATATAAGGATCATATGGAGGTGGTGTTGCATGTCAACGGATTTCTATAATATATCAAGAGAGATGTTGCAAAACCAGTGGAATTTGATGCCCATAACCTAGCCGAATGGAAGAAAGATGTAGCCAAGGTGAGGAGAATAATCTTGGAGGGAGTGTGAGAACACATTTTCATAAATATTCATGTGAAATAAACTCCTTATGCAATGCGTCAAGCACTTCTAAATCTATTCCAGAATAGTAGTGACCATAGGAAACTGGCGCTCAAGCATAAACTTCAAAATGTCAAGACGTGGGAGAATTACACTATTGAGTAGTATGTAAGTAGGTTCACACAAGTTCATGATGAGCTTCTAGAATTTGATGTTACTATTTCAAATGATCACTTGGTAAGCCTACCCCTTCTAGGCCTTCCCAAGAGCTAGCATAGTTACCAATTTTCACTGAACAGGATGGAGAAACTATTTAATTTAGAATGATTATGGTCTAATTTGGTACAGGAGGAAATAAGATGGAATACAATAGGTGGAACTTCATTCAAGGGTGAGGATTAAGAGAATTTTTCATTTTTTGGAAAGGGAAAGAAGGGGAAAGGATAGAAATATCAAATTAAACCATAATCTAGCCATGGGGGAAGAAGAAAGATTTGTCGAAATTTAAATGCTTCAATTTTCATGAATTGGGGAATTATGCCACAAAGTGTCCACACAAAAACTCAAGCAAGAAAACATCAAGAGGAGAAGCAAGTGAAGCTTTGGCTTCACAATTCAAGCTTAACTCCACCCTTATCGCATGCATGTCCGACACAATCATGAGGAGCATGGAATAATTCGACTCTCGTGTCTCATTCAAGATGACAAGTTGTAGAGACTTTTTCAGTCACCTAGAGGAGAAATATCTCTAGATGTAGTCGGTAACCTTTTAGAGGGAGTCTGGATACCCTCTCAAATTCAAGGATGTCATGTTTCTTGTAGGCCTAAAGAAGAATCTCATCTATGTTGTATTTTTGGAAGATCATGGTTATTTTAATATTTTTATTTTTTACTCCAAAAATGGTGAATCATCCCCTATGGTTGACATCATCATCTTGAATCCTATTGGTTCCTATAAATTTTACTTTGTTTGTACACTGTTCTTAGGAGGCCCATTTTATACCTTAAAATTCCCCTAATTTTGGTTCTGAGTGGTTTGATGGTACAACATGAAGCAAAGATATATGGCACTCAGCATTATAGAAGTAGAATATATACCTACAAGTCAAGCAACATGTGAGGCGATTTGGATGAGAAATATACTTGTAGGATTATTTTGTTAGATGATGGATCCAACTGTGATAATAATAGATTCATTAAGCTCTCTAATAATTTCACGATCGATCCAAGCATATAGCTATCTAGTAGCACCATTTGCAAGATTGTGTGTAGAGGTAGGTAATGTTCCTACAATACATTCTGACAGAGGAACAATCTGTTGCCATTTTGACAAAGGCCTTGTCAAGAGGGAAGTTAGAGTTCCATAGGTAAAATATAGGGTTCATTAATAACCCCTTTCTTGTTGAGAGGGAGTGTTGAAAAAAGCAACAATGAATTCTTAATTCGATGTTTCCTTGATTAAATTGAGAAAAATCGAATTTCCACACTAGCAGACAACTTGAATGTAGTTAACTTGTGTGACATGGATTGTGTCACCCCATTTACTTAGTAAATTTGAGTTGGAGGAATTGTTTTTTAGTTAAGCATGTGTGATTTCTCTTTTGTAGCAATCAAGGTTAGTTATTCCAAGTTGTTTTTAGTTAAACTAGTTCCAAATTTTGGAAGAACAAGTGGATAGTCCTCTGTGTAGTGAGACTCTAGTATAACTCACTGATCATCCTATTAGCTCATCAATCCACCCAAAATAGCTAGTGCATGCAAAGAAATTGAGTTCCCCGACTATGTTGGAGATTCCAAGGTAATGTAACATCAGTTGTAAACTAGTCTTGAGGGTACAAGGCTTGCATCCAGTTAGATGATCAACCTTGGGAATTATAGAACCAATTTGAGGAATTTCGTAAATAATAGGGGCCTAATTTCTCAAGGAATTACACAAGGAAATAGGGGCTCAAGCAGAGGAAGAGATTGACTAAATCTAGGTCAGATCTTCTTAGTGAATAAAGAGATAGGTTATTCACTTGCAGGTTGTGCTCAATTGAGAAAATCAATTGTAATACATATTTATTCATCATATTAATGCAAGTAGGAATTGGGGCTTTCATAAGATTTTTTTCCCCTAGAAAAATATTGTGCACATGTGTGTTATTTCTCATTGCATGTTTTGTATTGATGTTTTAACTTGTGAATTGAATTCCATGGAGCAGTGGAAAAGGTTTGTGTCTTGTGATTTTGATTAAAACTTCATGAGCAGTTACAAATATACACCATCATTTCTACACATATATAATCTTTTACTACTTATGTGTGCATATTGTATTCAGTTTGTCTTCAATATATAATAGTTTCTAAAGTTCTAAATCATAATTTAGCATAAGACCTATATGCTTTTATTATAATCACTAATTTTATTTTTTTGTAGCATTTTATTGTTAATTTTGGAATTACTATTCCATTGTTTTTGAACTTAATCGATTTATTTAAATCTTACAAAATGTAGTATAAAGAAATCGCTAGTTCTAAATGCATTTTTTATCTTATTCCTTGTTGTGTATAAAATATTTAATAGCAACACTAATTTAGGTTATTCTAATCATTCTACTAATGTACTAGTAATACTTAGCATCTATTGGGTTTCTCAATATTATACTAATTTTGTACAGGGCTAAATAATTAACATTATTTAAAGGCATAACATAAGTCTATAATTCCTTTCATAGCCATTTTATCTCCTCTTCTATACTCTCAACCAGAACGTGAAATTTATTAGTTCATGGAAAACTTTTATTCCATGTTTCCTAACTTCAAAGATAATAAACCTCTCCTTATACATATGCTCAGGAATATGATCCCACTAGTTAATGGAGTTTTTATTTCATTGATTTAAGTACCAAGAATAGAATAGATTAGAAAGGAACAAAGTTTTCTGCAACATCAATATATAACTTCTTAGTTTCATTTCAATAATTCAATAATTCAACTATCCCCTATAAGCTCTATCATAATATTTTATTAATGTATTTCTATAAAATACTACTTCTAGTTATCATTTATTTCAATATTATATTAATTCACATAATCTAATAGGAGTGGATTTAAGTATACATGTATGATATCTTCTATTCTCCAATCAAGACTTTAATTCGACATATAATTGTATAGGTCTAATCAAAAGAAGCAACCTTAATCTATATCCATGCATGGACACTTTATTTCATATACATACAACTCTTCTTTTCATATTCATCTAATAAATTAAGTAATTAATTAACCATCATAGGAATTAGACTATAATAATCACCTAGTCATATATCCTCATTAGATTGGCCACTTGAAAAGAATTCAGTATATGAAAGCAAAGCCAAAAATCTGTAGCTAATTCTAAAAGTTCCATTTTCAATCTTCATTCAAACTATAATACCATTAATCTATTTCAATATCAACATATAAAGAGGAACATAAATTACTCCTTACCATAGTTACTGCTTAGGGAATATTCAATAACATAGAACACTCCACCCAACCATGAACTATCTCCAACTGTTCCCCCCGAGGTAAGATCTTCTTCCATGCAAGAATCAACAATCAACAACCCCTTAGGTTCCTAAGTGGTTTCTCTTATAGATTATTTGCAACATATCTTTAGCAAAATCTTTCTTTAAGGTTTTCCAACCTTCTCCTAGCCCTCTTTGTTTTATTTTTCGAAAAATATTCTTTTTCTTTTTCTTTAAAGCATGCCTTTCTCTCCCATTGTGATTTATTTTTCTTTTTACCCCCACTTATCATTTCTATCCATCTAGGTGACAAAAATAATATTATGCTCCCATTATGTTAATATTTATAATAACTTACTCTAGTGCGCTTTCCTGAATATTTTCAAAAAATATTTTTTTCTATTCAATAATATAAAGTATAATGACATCATCACATAGTTTCCATTCTAAATTCCATAGCCGCTAATTCAAAGAATTACTTCAAAGTCCTAAAATAACCACTGTTTAAGAAATAAGAACATAGGGGTGTTACATCATGTGTATTTTTCATTGTTTAAATTCTCTTTTTGAATGCATAAATCCCTTTAACCCATGTTTAGTTTCCTTGATGTAATTACTTCCTTATTAGAAAATATGATTTTAAATTGATTGCAAAACTTTAAATCAAAGTAACAACTCTAGCGTTATGTCTTAGTTGGATATTATGAATGAAATATGTAAGTATTAATATATTGTTATGAATTAAATATTGTTTATTTCATTTCTTTTTTATTTGAGAATATAAGAGGAGCCAACATGTGAGTACTTAGACTACACTATTGTTAGGAAATCAGTTAAGAACCAGTTGAAGTCTGTAACGACCCTAGTGAAAATTCTATGTAATAAATGTTAAAAACAATAACCACAGATGACTAGGACACTTATTCCAAGTTGAATGTTGGGCAACACATCCTAGGGGGTGTTCATTTGATTGTTTATGGCTAAGGAAATTGGAAAATGCAATGGATAAGGCATTAAAATGCATTTTGGCACATTTATTTATTCAAATAATGGAAATTAGGAGAAAAAGGAGGTGAAGGGTCACAAGGTGCATGTCAGGAGGAAAATGAAGGAAATAATGGAAAATGAAGAAACTAGAGGCCACATTCATAAAAAGGTTTCTAAGGATTAGTGGGTAACATTTTTTCAGTTCAGTGTTGGAGCTCTCCCTCATTATTCTCTCTCTCTCTCTCTTATACACTTGGATACTTGAATTTTTGGAGAAAGAAGGAAAACGAACAATAGGAAAGCACAAGAAGGCATTGAAATTACTAGTTACACCATATTTTCTTGCAGGTACTGAGTTGCATGTATGATTTCTTCACTATTTTTGGCATGCATGGAATATGCATGTGGTTTCTTGGTTGTGACCTATCATTGGCATGGAGGATTGCATGGATCAATAGTGGATTTCCTAGCCTTGCCATTTCTTGGATATCCATGGTGATTGTGCGTTTACTTTCATTGTTTATTTTTGGTTGGTTCACAAGTTTCCTTAGCTTGGGTTGAGTTATTAGTCCTCGAAGCCCTTATTGAACAAATGCTCTAGATGCCCTGCAAAAACTTGGGTTGAGTTACTAGTCCTGGAAGCCTTGGTTGGAAAAACACTCTGGAAGCCCTTGGTGGGTTGAGTTCCTAGTCATGGAAGTCTTGGTTCGAAAAATGCTCTAGAAGCCCTATATAAGATGTGGGCTGAGTTACTAGTTTTGGAAGTCTTGGTTGGAAAAATGCTCTGGAAACCCTATATAAGTTGTGGGTTGAGTTAGTAGTTCTCAAAGCCTTGGTTGGAAAAATGCTTTGGAAGCCCTTGAAGGCTTGGATGGTGACCAATTTGATTAGGGTTTTGGTAATGGTTGAACATGAGGTGGAATCACTGGTTCATGGTTGAGGTGGATGGCCTGTGGAAGACCTCAATGGGTTTTGATTGATGTATTTTATGAGATCCCGCATTAATTCTTCAAATATGGCATGGGGGTGAATGCATAAAGAGATGTTAGACTCAACCATTCTATGGTTGGGTGGAATGTGGTAGTCCCATATCTAGTTGGTTCATTACATTCATTAATGAGAAATACATTCATTTGATTTTCATGTGTAAAGGTAATGATGTATTTATGGATTTGATGGCTGATATGTTTATTGTATTTATGTTCCTATTATGTTGGTTATATGCACATTTTATGAAGACAACTATGTATGGCTCTTAACATGTTTTTAATTGTATGTGAATGAATAATGTTCCTATGACCTAATAGATGATAATACAACAAATGGCATGAGGGAATAATGGTTCATAATGATTCTCAAATAAGTATGAGATCCCTACACTTAATTTTGTTGTTTAGACCTGTAGGTTACATGTCGATGATATGTTTGACGAAATACATGTCATGGCTATTAGGGATCTATTAAAGGTATTGAACAAGTATTTTATTTAGTAATTTCTACTCCATGTTACTTTACTCATTTGAAGAGATGAATCAGTTCTAGGTAGTTTCCTGGGCTCTAACCCTAAAATAGTGGCTTAAATCTTGGGGTCACTACCACAACACTGATAATTTCAGTCCATGGCACGTGTAGGTAGGCCTGTGAGAGCGAATTTAAGTTGTTCACCACTCCCTTGCCCACGACATGATATAGACTATGGCCCAAGAGACCTAAAAAAGTAGTGGTACCCAAGCACAGGCTATCTGAGTGGCTGACTTATCTTCTGAGGGTTCTCTTGATGATGTTGAATGTTTGTATGGCATGTTTTTGTCAATTCCAATTCCTTAATGTGACATAGGAGGTTGAATCGTATCATAGTAGCCTCTCGTCACATTTTTATCTCAACGGGCAAGTTTCTTGGGTAGATGTGAGAGGAGGGAATTATAGAGTAGTACCATAGCATGGTTCACCCTTGAGGCTGGATGGGCTATGTGTTGGTCATGTAGGCATGTCTCTTGGATGTGCGTCTCTTACACCTATATACTTATTGAAATTTCTTGATGTCGGATTAGGGTTGTAGTATGGTTATCATGGAGAATTTGTAACTGATTTCATGAAATGTATTTGAAATTAGTATGTGGCTGACTGTGTATGGATTATATGTCGCTTACATGTTGATTTCATGGTACCTACTTACATCCTCGTATGTTAGGTTTCATTTTTTAATATTTTGATTACATGCATCGGTTTTGTAGGTTGATTACAAGAAGTGATCTATTATGTTTGACTACATGCGATTAAGCATATTTGTAGTTGGTTTGGCATTTCTTATGCATATTGTTGGTTGCATGTGGCAATGTTTACAATGCAGTAATGGTTGTTTTCATGCACAAGGTCATAGCATGCATTATTGATATGGCCTTGCATTAATGATTGGATCTTAGTTAGAGTAATGTTTATGAGTTGGTACATTTACTCGCGTATGTCTATATGTTGTTATGATTATGTTATACTTGTATCACACTTATTTAGTTATATTGTAGACACGTATCCTCCCTGAGCTACACTAAGGTATGTTGGTTTATTGTTATTTATTTTATCTGACATATTATGCCTTGGAGGAAGAAATAGAAATTGGCTAGCAAGATGGTTGACTATAGAGACACTCGCTATGAATCCGAAGAGTAGTATGGTGTTGGGAGCCCCTCTGACTTGTAAGTTACATTGAGAAGTTTAAAGGAGGAGATAACGAGTTGTAAGGTAGATAATGATAGAATCATAAAGTCATGGGAAAATTTAGTAGAGGTGAATGTAATAATACTTCAGAGCTTATCAGATTTGTAGCAAAAAGGAGCACTACGGATCAGTCATGACCATGAAGATAAAACTAATGGGGCATACAATAGTAGATCTCATGGTGGTCATTGATCAAATAGAGATTATACAGTTAGACATGGCATATTATAGGACACTGTGGAGAGGAGGAGGGATAGACATAGGTATGATTCTAGTTCTGATACAGATAAGCACTATGATCATCATTGGTATCATCCTTATAGGAGGAATGATAGGGTATACTTGTTGGACGAATTTAAGAAGGAAACGCCACCTACTTTTTATGGAAAGATAAAGAGATCACAAGATGAAAAGGCTTGATTGCTTGGTATGAACAAATTCTTCACGTTGCACAACTACTTAGAGAACATGAAAGTTAGAGTGGTTACTTTCAATCTTAAATATAAAGAAAACATTTGGTGGCAAGATGTGAAGAATATCAGAGATATAAATGAGGAAGATATAACTTGGAGTGAATTTGAGAATCTATTCAAGAATAAGTATTTTTCAAAGAGATACTTCCATGACAGAGAAAAATAATTCTCTGAACTAAAAATGGGATCCATGATAGATGATGAGTACACTAGTAAGTTCTTGGAACTGTTGAGTTATGTGCCTTACCTCAAGGAGGAGAAGGGTAAAATTGAGAGATTCATTTGTGGATTACTGGTTCCATTCAAATACATGATTGAATTTGATGATCCTAGTGTTAGAGCCTAGATTTACCTCAGGCTAAAGAGGTAAGCTTCTAGGTCCACATCAAACCACGCTCATCCTCGTAGCTAGCCCTACGAGGACAGGAGAGGGCTCTCTCTGGGTCAATCTGCAAAGGATAATAGATGGGGCTTGAGATGACTTAAATAACAACTTATTTTAGGCTAGGTATGAAGTACAAGGATTTGATTTGAGTTTTTGGTGGTTTTGAGTTGGAAAATGGGAGAGGCAAATTTGGGTCCGGGGATGAGGCACATTTTTTTTGCAGAGTTCTCATTGGGGCAAGGAAGGTAATTTTTTTGATGCTTTTGAATGAATAAATGGATGGATCAGACCGGTGAGGAGCAAATCAGGGCAAGAGGGTCTCAAGAATCCTCCTCAAATAGATGAAAACATTGAAAATTAAACAAACTTCAAAGCAAAGCACAATAGTCTAGTGAATTCTACCTTAATCACTCATTTGTCTAATTTCAGAAGTAAAGAGAAGGTAAAATGATACACATAAACATAAATCAACTTACAAGTACATAGAGAAACACACCATCAAAACATAGAGCCACATGGATCCCAACAAGTGCTGCAAAACCCTGGTCTTTCCTTTGCCAAAAATGTAGAGATAGAATGTATAATGAAGTGCCAAGCAATCCCAAGTGTCCAACCATGAAAATTACTTGCAAGATACATGATATAGACCATCCTAACCCACTCCCATGCCTCTAAGGGTCGAGCTCATCATTCTAGGGGCTGTTTCAACCAATTCTAAACAAAGCACTAAAATCTAGGCAATCAAACAACTTGCCTCTATAAGGTAGGAAACTGATTCGTTCATAAAATTTTCACCTTTTAATGAATGAATCCTATAGAAAAAGTAAAAATATGCCAATATTACATCATGATCCTTCAATTACATCAAGATAGGTCAATAATTACATCACAAAGCAAAACTAGTCAAATTGGCCAAATTTATGAGCAGGAAGGTGAAAAATTGGGCAAAAATCCTTTATGCGCCGCGCCAAATCCTCTATGCATAATGCCACTTTGAGGATGATTTTGGGGCACTTAATGAAGTCCAAATTGAGCGCAAGATAGCTTGTTGTAAATCCCTACCTGTCTACTTTCCAACGCAAGTGGAACTTTTGAATTTGGTGTCCATTTTCCCCTCCAAATATCAAATCTCCCAGGACTGCTTTCTGTGTGTCAAAATAAGGGCAGTGAGGTGATGTTTTGAGTGTTTTTGACCTCTTGGAGACTCAAAACTTGCCCAAACTTCTTGTCCATACACCAACAGTCATGATTTTTCATGCCAAACCCAAACATATAATTTGTTTTCCATTTGGATCCCTCTAGCAAAAGCGAGCGCCACGTGGCGCGGCGCATAGGGAAGCAAAACCTGTTTTTCAGTGCAAAAATACAAAAATTGCTCCAAATTTCTTGAAATTTGGGTTGTACCTTCTCTGTCAAGTGTCATGCTAGGCTAAAGAGGCTTCGGCCAATATCCAAAGGTGATCATGCTCCTTTTGCCTCTTCTACTTCTTTATTTCCTTCTTCAATTTTGCCTTTAGATTTCGTGTTCGTGCCTTGGAACTCATATTGCGTGCCCTGTAATGAAAAACCATGTGCCTGAACAATGCTTTGTCCCTATTAGCATTTTCCAGTAGTCCCTCTAGGTGAATGTTGATTGTCTCGAGCCAAGACTCTCAATCATCATTAATCACTTGCTCCAATGTAGTGAATTCAATCCTCCTCCTTTGGGCAACTTGGCGATTCTCGTAGATGTTTTGTAACTCCATGATTTCTTGTTGATCTTCAAGCTATTTGTTCCTCTGCTCCAAGTATTTGATGATCCACTTAGCCCTCTCCAAGTAGAGGGATAAGGTGTTGATCTCTATCTGCTGCTCCTGGATGATATCTCTAAGATGTGCATTTTGCGAGCCCATGTCTATAACATCATCCTGAATGAGAATGAAATTAGTCTCTCACTCACCTGAACCTGAAAGCCCCTCATCCTGCATTGGCCTCTTGGCTTTGTCCTGTACATGTGATGCTGATGTCAGAAGCGAGGCCCCTTCAACCCCAAGTGGAGATAACACTCGCTTGGCTGCTGCAAATAACCGCCTCCTGCCATTCTAATATGTAATGAAGACCGGTATAGTAGCAGTGTGTGGATGATGACCTTCACGCTGATGAGAAGGTCCACCAGTCTCATGCCCAACCTCTGAAGGTCCCTGTGAAGCTCTGAAAAGGTCACGAGAGATGAAATCATCCCAAGTGATACCCTGTAATCCAAGCTGATGAACCACCAAAATCTTGATGAGAGCAAAATGGAAAATACTGTTGAACTGCTGCTCAAGGGTCTTGTGCTGCACAAGGGTAGTCATCCTCTCTATGTTTCGGCATATAAAATATGGGATGTTCATCATCCATACCTGGGTGAAATGCATGAGCAACCTGATGTGATATGCATATAATCGGGAGAAGCAACCTTCACAACTGAAATACTTCATGATTAATTTCATTAATGGAGCATATTCATCTTTGATATATCGGAAAGGGAATACTCTCTTTAGCTACCTCAAGAAACTAGGTCTAATATATGGCTCATAATGTTGCCGGTCAATCTTCTGCCTCTTGTTTCATGGTTCTCCGATGTTAGGTATGCCAATGAGATAGAATCTGGTGTAAGTGTGAAAGTGACACCAGCCAAAGTCACTCGATCACCATGTAAATGTAATACAAATAAGCAAGCCAACTCCTGATGGACTTGAACAGTAGCAACCTTCTCGCAAAATTCATATCATGACTAAAACTGAAAACAAGAGATGGCAATAGGACAGGCCTACAATTCTGTAAGTGTGGTCGATTCTTCTCTAACATGTCTGCCACCTTTATGATGCCTCCGGGGTGCATGTCCTTCCAAGGGTGAGTCACTTTGGGTTTCCACTTCATAATCAGATGAATGATTGGATGACATAACTGTTGTTCTACAACTTCCTTGGAGAAATAGATGCTGGTGAAAAAACTATGTTGGACTACTCTTTTATGATATGTTTGAACTTTGCCACGAAGGGGAAAAAATGCAACAAGGGACTATTAGGAAGGGGGGGAAATAGTAAGGGATTAGGTACTATTGGGACTATAGGGATTAGGGAAATGTAGGAGAGTTTTGAGGGATTTGATGTATAGGGTAGGGTTTGGAGTTTTTACATTTGGCAATATGTGGAAGGTAATTGGGGATAGGGGTTTAGTAGTTTTTTGGGGATAGGGAAGAATAAAATTAGGGAGAATATGGAATAAGGGAGAAGAGAATGACGGAAAGAAGGGAGAAATGGAATGGAGGAGTGAGTTTGGAAGCAAAGGAATGATCTTGAAAACCCTAACAGCAAGTCTTCTTGAGATATTGTAGAGGGAGGGTTTGATGCTTTGTTTCAACCATTACCATCCATAAACCACATCACAAAATTGGAAGAAACACTGAAAAGAAGACTGTACCTAGCAAATCAGTGTAAGTTCTTGGCAATTTGGAGAAATTTTAGGCAATTTCAGGCTTTGGACTGTATGCACCGCGCTGCATACCCAATGCGTCATGCTGTCCCAGTGCGTCGCGCCTGTGTAAATCTACACTGTGCGCTCGCTCCCAGTGCGTCGCGCCTCTCCACTGCACTATGCCACCTGCTCTATGTGCCGCGCCGACCAAGTTGCCTCGAATTTCACTCAATTTCATAAAACTTTCTTTGAATTGCTTCCACTTGGTTGCTGGCACACAAATGACATTGATTCTCATGGAAATGTCTTTATAAAGACATGGATTTGATTTTCGTTTCTTCAAAACCCATTTTTGTAATGTTTGGCATTGACACTTTTTCACACTTTATTTAAAGCTCTGTTTTTGGTTGATTCATTTGTTTTTTTGACTGGAATGATGAGACTCTTTGAATTGTTTTGCAGGGATAGCTGACATGGAATTTGGCATAGGAGACTAGGGCTGTGCCTGAAGAATTCAACAGCTGAATTGTTTTTGAAAATTATGGAAATTTATTACACAACGGAATGACGAATTTTCTTCAAAACAAAGTTTTGAAGAAAAGTCATGGTCCAGCAATATGATGATCAAAATATTTGAAATAAAAACTCATTAAAAACCTCCCTCTGGCCTACTGGCTTTATTGGACAACTTGAACACACAACTTGTGAAACCCTAGACCTAGTGACTGAAATGACTCTTGCTGATCAAAAGACTAAAACATGACTGTAAGTGACTCAAAAACTTGATTTCGCTGAACAGACCTGAGCCAGCAGTGCAAGGCATGAGGGGTAATGAATGACCAGACCCTTCTGTCAGATTATGGCATGCCCCTAATAGAATGAAACTCATTGAAGTGAGTGAGACACGTAAAAATGAAATGCAATAGAGAGAAATGATCTCTAATGGAGGGATGTAAAGACCGACTCTAACACCTATATCATTGGAGGACAAAATTTGAAATATAAGCATTGTTATACAAAATCAAAGCGTAGAATTGAGACTAAGCTAGAATGGAGAGGTAATGTAAAGAGGAAAGGAAAATGGGATAAAAGTGAGAAATACCACAGGGTATAGATAACAAGGAGAATGTTGCACTACCTAAGAGTTGCAATGCATTAGATAGAGGAGAGGCACATCGAGCTCGAGAGAAGAACAAGGATGGAGGCTAGAATCCCATAGAGTGTTGGAATTGTGGAAAAGATCATCACAGGAGAGATTGTCTACAAAATTATGGTGGTGGACACTAGATATACAATGCATAGGAGGTGCAGACTGTTGGAGATGTTGACCAGATTATTCCTCATATTTATGCAGTCATGGACAACAACCATGCAAAACAACATGCATTTTTCATTGAGATGGATGAAATGCTTTGTGACAAGTTATTTCTATTTTGATTGAACCTAGGTCTAACTATAAGTATGTTAGTCCTCGCTTGATGGATAAATGTGGTTTGAATAAGGAGTTGCATGTAGAGTCTTGGTTAGTGTAGTTGGCTACAGGTACAAAGAAGATAGTGCATCATTGGGTAAGAGCTTGAACATTTGACTTAAATGGTATGCCTACTATTGTAGCTTATATTGTGTTTAAGCTTATTTATTACTTTTATCACAATGTCTGGTCTAAAATCATTGCAGGGGTTCAACCTTAATGAAGCTCTCTTATTTTCTTTACATCCGCAGAGTTTAAGGGAAATGAAGTATTTTGTTTATTATACATTGAAATCGCAAAAGAAACAAGTATAAAATAATCGATGCCCGTATACCCATGAGATCAAGTTAAATCATATTATAAATGGTTATATGGAGCCATAACCAAAATATATATGTATATGTATTAAACAATGTGATCAAATTTCAATCAAAAACCGTAGTGGTAGCTATATGAAATCATCCCTGGCCAGACCCAAAAGGTATATACATCATGGTTTAAAGTCCTGATGGGTCAGCTGCACTGTCGAGCTATGGATGTT
>APFE030496547.1:6350-70268 GCA_000404065.3 Pinus taeda
AATAATTGTAAGTGGTTGACCCGCATTTAAAGAAGGGACCACAATTAGTTGCAAATGGGCCATGGTATTAGATAGATGGTATTAATAAGAACCATGGTATTGACCCATGGTATTGCATGTATGAATACTATATAAAGGATAGAGACTCCCCTCGAGGAGCATCATGTCTTATTTTGTAATTGAGCTGAGCTCTATTGGAGGTTGCCCCCTCAAAGAGGCAAGTGAACATTGTTTTCCTTTCTAAATAATAAAATACTTGTTGTTATTTCTTATGGTTCTATGTTCTAGGTATATTTCTTCGCATATTTGGTATTCTGGTATCTCCTCGCAAGTCAAGAGCATAACAAGTGGTATCAGAGCACTTTCCAGGGCCGGTGGGATCTCCATTTTTAGCAAAAAAGAAATTTGGCTAGAGACGTGTTCCGGCGTCTTAAACCACGGGATCTGTCGTTGAGCGCATAAACCTGCGGATTTGGGGAGGCATGCATGCAGGAAATACAAGAGGTGGTCATTCTTGTTGGACTCCCTTGTAACCCCTGTGGGTACCCCTTCGAGTAGTAGCGCATTAGACAGAATCGCACACAGACTGTCTTCCAAGTACCCTCTAGGTATATCGGAAGCCCCCTAGGCTCTCTTGAAACCAAGCCATAGATAAACTGTCGGCCATCTTGCTGCTACAGTACACCGAGAAAATCACTCGAGGAAATTACTCGCTCGTACGATAGGGTAGTCAGGTTGTATGAATAAGGGCACAGTTGATCCTCCTTGGTTAGTGCCCTGAAAGATTGGGTTGAGTACTACTGTCAGACCCTTATGTATATTGTGATCTATAACACCTGACACTCCTTGAGACCATAGTTCCCTTGTCTCTCTCTAGATCACGCATCATCTTTTCCAGATCAGATCTAGCAAGTGGGGTTTTGTCGCAGCCGCAATAATCAGTTCCGCCACTTATATCTCTCAGATCCACCATTCAAATCTATCAGATCCACCAATCAGATCTATCAGATCCGCCACTCAGATCTAGCCATTTGGGTTATGTAGTAGTCACCACAATCAGATCCATCACTCAGATCTAACAGCAGGGGTTTGATCACTGCCACATTCCTACTCATACTCTACAGTTCAGGGTTAGCCGACAGATCAGACTATTTGTGTAGGCCCCTATACGTGGGCATGATTCTCGCAGGACATTGGGCAAAGACCCTCCCGGGATGCTCATAGGAGACTTAGCCCATAAGAATCAGGTCGACAAGCTGAGAAAGGTGGTACGATTCACTTGTTAGCGTAAAAAAATTTGGGTGGTCCCAATTTTTTTTTTTTTTTTTTTTTTAACGATCAGTGCACTGGATCGGTGCATGGTACAAACTAGAGCTCAAGCTATGGCCAATGAGAATATCGACACCATTGAACAAAATTTCGACGCATTACTGACGATGATCAAGACCTTAGCTGACACAATCACAAAGGGCAAGTTGGAGGAACAATCGGAGGCATATGCTTTCAATGAAAACATTGAGGGCGAGTCTAGCCATTCTCTTCACCTCTTTAGCAACCACCAACAATCCCAACTATGACCACCCAAGTTGGACATGTATAAATTTGATGGCTTTCATCCGGCCACATGGCTAGCACAAATGGAGCAATATTTCACATTGAATCACATCATAGATGATGTGACTCAGCTAAGTGTGGGTAGCATGTACTTGGACAACGAAAGATGGCAATGGTGGCAGTGGCATCAACGTTGCTATGTGAGGCCCGTGACTTGGCAGGGATTCACAAAAGCCCTTATGGATCACTTCGACCATGAATCTAATTTTTTGGGTTGTCTTACCAACCTCTGATAGACAGGAACAATGCAATAATATATTATAGCCTTTGAAGCCTTAGCCTTCGGCACAGGAGGTCTACGAGATGAGTTCTACTTGGAATGTTTTGTCAGCGGTCTCAAAGAAGCCATACAAGCCCACGTACGACTGCAACACCCAATCTCATGGCTCGATGCTTGTAAGATATCTCGTGAAGTAGAACGTGCATTAGTGGCTCAGTCGACTCGTCCAAATTTCATAGCCAAGGGTTGCCCCACCCAAGCTCCAAGCACTACCCAAACACTTAAGGTTCAAAAGGTGTCACCAGCAGAAATGGCGGAAAAAAGAAAGCAAGGATTGTGTTACATTGTGATGAGAAATACTCCTCGGGGCATAAATGCAAGGAACACAAATTCTTTCAAATTGATGCTATTGATCATAGTTCATCGGAGAAAGCCCCACCATTTGAGGAACCAGAGGAGGAAGATGAGGACAATCAGCTGGACAATGCGCTCCCAGCTACACCTGATGAACTAGTTATCTCGCTTCATGCTTTGGCAGGGATTTCTTCTCCCCAAACTCTCAAAATCAAAGGTTTTATTAAGCATCGCCCTGTAGTAGTCTTGATTGATAGTGGAAGTACGCATAACTTTATCCATCAAAGAGTCGCTGAAGCAGTGCATTGTTTTATCAGAGCAGTCTCTAATTTCAAGTCCAAATTGTTGATGGGGGGACAATGAAATGTGAATGCCGTTGTGAAAATGTCAATCTTCAAATGGGGGGTTATCTGCTAAAGACCCACATGTTTGCCATACACATGGGAGGGTGTGACATTGCCTTGGGTTCTGAATGGCTCCGCACACTCGGCCCAATCACAATGGATTTCTAGGAGTTATATATGATCTTTAAGCAAAACAACCACACACATACCCTCCGAGGACTCCAGGCGGGTGCTTCCTCTATCATCAGCTCACATAGGATGGAAAATTTGTTAAAAAAGGACCACCATGGAGTTATAGCTCAATTTAATGCCATCCAAGCCTTCGAACCCACTTCTCTTCATATTCATCCTGAGATGCAACGGATCTTAAACAACCATCTGCTGGTCTTTGACAAGCCTCATGAGCTTCCACCCTCGAGAGGGGAACATGATCATAGCATTACTTTGGTCCCAGGGGCCCAACCACAAAATGTGCCCCCATATGGATATCTGTTCACCCAAAAGAATGAAATTGAAAAAATCATCAAGGAACTCCTGGAAGCAGGTGTCATTCGTCCTAGCATTAGTCCTTATTCATCGCCTGTGGTCATGGTGCTCAAGAAAGATGGGGAATGGCATATGTGTCCAGACTTCAGGGCCCTCAACAAACTGATGGTCAAAGATAAATTTCCCATCCCGATTGTCGATGATTTGTTGGATGAACTAAATGGGGCTCAATTCTTTACTAAGCTTAACCTTCGCTCGGGCTATCACCAAATTCACATGAAAGAAGTAGACATTCCAAAGACTGCTTTCTGAACTCATGAAGGCCATTATGAATTCCTGGTCATGCCCTTTCGCCTTTGTAATTCCCCATCCACTTTTCAGAGCCTCATGAACCACCTGCTCAAACCATATCTCAAAAAAATTGTCCTTGTTTTCTTTGATGACATCCTCATCTACAGCAACACCTGGGCCACACTTCTTCAACATGTAGATCTGCTCTCGCAACTGCTTCAGAAGCATAAATTAATTGTCAAGATGTCCAAGTGCTCTTTTGGCATGGCAGAAGTTGAGTATTTAGGCCACATTGTGGGGCGTGAAGGTGTCAGGGTGGACCCCAAAAGGATCCAAGCAATGCAAGATTGGCCTCAACCAAAGCCCTTGAAGAGCTTGAGAGGATTTTTGGGTCTCAAGGGGTACTATCGCAAATTTGTCTGCAATTATGGTCGCATTGCTAGACCCTCACTCACCTTCTCAAGAAAAAATCATTTCTCTATAATGATGAAGCACAATAGGCATTTATAGCTCTCAATCATGCCATGTGTTCCACTCTCGTATTAGCACTACCCGACTTCACCAAATCTTTTGTGATTGAATGTGATGCTTCAGGTATGGGTATTGGGGCGATCTTAATGCAGGAAGGTCGACCCTTGGCCTTCACTAGCCAACAACTAAGTAGGACAAATCTGGGACAATCTACCTATGAGAAGGAGATGATGGCCATCTTACATGTAGTAGATACCCGACGACCATACTTATTGGGGTGGCATTTTCAAATCCGCACAGACCATCAAAGCGTTAAATATTTTTTGGAGCAAAGCCTATCCTCGCCACAACAAAATAAATGGCTCGCCAAAATGTTGGCATATGATTATGAGATAATTTACAAGAAAGGGCGTGAAAATGTCGTAGCAAATGCGTTATCACGCCAATTTGAGGAGGAAAGTACCCTGCTCATAATCTCCCTTCCTATTCCCGAATGGATTGAAGAAGCTCGCAAGGAATGGTTTTCACATCCTTTACTCTCCCAAATCATTAATAAATTGCAGGCGGATCCAAATTCCACAATGGACTACTCTTGGCAGGATGAGATTCTTCGCTACAAGGACAGAGTCGTGATATCACCAACATCCACCATCAAAAATCGCATTTTGGCGGAGTTGCACTCATCTCCCACTGCAGGCCACTTAGGCTTTCAGAAGACTTATGCTTGCACTCAACGTTCATTCTTTTGGACAGGCATGAAAAAGGAAATTCTTCCTTTTCTAGTTGAGTGTGACGTATGTCAGCGCCTCAAAGGAGAAACAGTCAAATCCCCATGTACATTACAGCCATTGCCCATCCCGGCCTCAATCTGGATGGAGGTTTCTATGGACTTCATTACGGGTCTTCTGAAGTCAGGCAACAAGTTAGTCATCATGGTGGTTATGGACAGACTTTCTAAGTATGCTCATTTTTGTGCCCTACCCCACCCTTTTACACCATCTTTGGTGGCTCAATCTTTCATGGACCAGATCTTCAAATTGCATGGCATGCCCACTTCCATTATTTCTGATCGTGACCTGATCTTCACCAGTAACATTTGGCAGGAACTCTTCAGGCTACAAGGTACCCAACTACAACTCAGTACTTCCTATCATCCCCAAACTGATGGTCAAACTGAAGCAGTCAACAAATGTCTAGAGACCTACCTTAGTTGTTTCACTTCAGAAAAGCAACATCTATGGGTACAGTGGTTACCTTTAACCGAATGGTGGTATAACACTAACTATCATGCCACCACCAAAATGACTCCATATGAAGCAGTTTATGGTCAACTCCCTCCTTCACCTACTTCTTATATCCAGGGATGCTCGAAGGTACAAGCAGTGGATCAACTCCTACAAAACCGCGCAACCATGCTGGCCCACCTTAGAGAGAATCTCCATCAAGCTCAAAACCACATGAAGCAAAAAGCAAATCAACATCGTTCAAAACACCAATTTCAAGAAGGGGATCAGGTATTTTTGAGGCTACAACCATATAAGCAAAAATCACTCAAAGAAAAGGGTTGCCAGAAATTATCTCCAAATTTATAAGGACCGTATCAAGTACTTCAGCGCATCGGAGAAGTAGCCTACAAGCTAGCTTTTCCACCCACGGCAAAAATCTATCCAGTCTTCCATGTCTCATGCTTCAAGAAAGTGGTTGGGAACCATTGCTGAATTCAAACCAGTCTACCAGAATTGGATGAAGAAGGTTCAATCTGGCTCCAACCTGAACAAGTTCTTAACAAGCGAGGACGACACCTGCGCGGCCACACGATCAAGGAAGTCCTCGTCAAGTGGAAAGACACCTCTCCAGAAGATGCGACCTGGGAACCAACCACTGTCCTTCAACAGTTTCCGCAGCTTCGGCCTTGAGGACAAGGCTATTTTTATGGGGGAGGGCATGTTAGGGTCCAACCCTAACCCCCTTATTTATGTAATAGGGTCAAGTCATAGTTATAGTTAAGTAAAGAGTCAATAAAGTCCATATCAATAATTGTAAGTGGTTGACCCGCATTTAAAGAAGGGGCCATAGTTAGTTGCAAATGGGCCATGGTACTAGATAGATGGTATTAATAAGAACCATGGTATTGACCCATTGTATTGCATGTATGAATCATATATAAAGGATAGAGACTCCCCTCGAGGAGCATCATGTCTTATTTTGTAATTGAGCCCAACTCTATTGGAGGTTGCCCCCTTGAAGAGGCAAATGAACATTGCTTTCCTTTCTAAATAATAAAATTCTTAAGTCCTGATGATGGATCCCATTTGGGATTTGAAACGTTGGCATAAAAATGTTCATACTGTGGATTCTCCGGCCACTGATTCAAAAAAAAAAAAAATACTTGCTGTTATTTCTTATTGTTCTATGTTCTGAGTATATTTCTTTGTATATTTGGGATTCTGGTATCTTCTTGGAGGTCAAGAGCATAACACTTTGTGACGGTCTCTTTGGTTGAAGAGTGGAATGATTTCATTAAAGAGATGGATTTAAATGGGATCTACCTCAATGATTCAGAGGACCAATGAATATGGAGTTTGGAAAACTCTATGGGTAAGGTAAAACAAAACTTGACATATAAAGCAATAGCCCACTCTATTGGTGGACCTAAAATATTTGGAAATGGAACATACCAAACAAACTTAAATGTTTTACCTAGCTGGACCCTGGTGATACATAACAAAATTCTAACCTAGAAAAACCTGTAGAAAAAGAGGATTTGTTGGTCCTAATCAATGTTGTCTTTGTAGAAAAACGGATGACTTGATTGACCACATTTTCATTGGCTGTCAATTATCAAAGAAAATTTGGTAGTTGGTTCTGAAGATTATGAACATTAGTGATTATCTTGTACAAACCTCCTTTTTGGATTTACTTCAATACTGAGTTGAAAATTTTAAACCACATCTTTCTCTTCCAATTTTCGTGCCCTCGGGAATCTGGCTTCTAAGGAACAAGATAATCTCAAATTTGAACATTCTACAACTCTCTCTAAGGATTATTTCTCATTACAAGGAATTCTCCCAATCACTCTTCACAACAAATCTGAGGAAAGTTTAATTCCCTGCTTGCTACAAGAATACCCTATTGGTTTCTTCCATGGTGCAGCACAAGGAAATTTTTGTGGAGTAGGAGGAATGATCAAAATGGTAGCAGATAAAGCCATACACTTCAGAGTTGGTTTAGGAACATGTACAAATATTAAAGTAGAATTAACTGCAAATTGAGTTCTTATGTTCCTAGCCTCATCAAAGAACATAAAAATATCAACATTTTGGGGGATTCCAAATGTGTAATCCACTTGTTGACCGAAAAATCACAATTAGAAGTTTTCAACCTTGCAACATGGAAGGGAAAAATTGAAGAGAAGAAAAAAGGTTTCCAGGTAATCAGTTTCCAACATATTTATAGGGAATACAATGCAACTGTTGATAGCTTATAAAAAAAAAACCTCTCTGGAACCTGGTTTTATATATTATGAAGAGCTCAACGGAACAACCTTATAAAATTCTCACTTAATTCTCCTAGACTGATGGAAATATATTTTAAGATACAATCAACTTTGTAGTTCATATCTCTACTCCCTTAATCCAGCTAATGAAGACAATTTTTAGCTATATGAGATCTAATGTTACACCACTGTTTTCAATTTTATCCATTTCTAGTAAATTTCAATCAATATGTATTCATATCATGAGACAGTTCATAAGTCTACCATTTTTTTAGCAGTAAAAGAAACACTTACTAAATTTTCCAAACAACAAAAAGTCTAAATATGTTGCCCACAAACCAACCATTTTGTAAGTCTGGAATTTCAACCTTTGTAAGCTTGAACTATACTTTTTTATGCTGAAAGGCATTTTCTCTGCAGGCTTGGGGCGGGCAGACACTGTTCACCCTAGCCAATAAAAGATCTCTATTTTTGTCGTCCTCACTGCAATTAAAAATTGACACGTGCACGTGGAAATCTTCTCTGATTTGAATGATCCGATTTCTTTTGTTGCTTCCTCCAAGCGACTTGTTGTAAACTTGTATTGCGTACAAGACCTTTGTAACCCAAAAATATTGCTACATATAAAGAATGACGGTCCAATTAAAGCAACGTTATTGAATAGTAGTCAGCACAAAATCATATTCCCTCGGTTCACCTACAATCCCCAAATGCCTACACAATGAATCGATAATAGCATTCTCAAGCTTCCTATTTATTGTATGATTTATTTTGATGTCAGTGGCAACTCACTAACAAGAAATTTTACAAATGTTGTGAATGTTGACTGCCCCAAGCAGCTTCCATTCCCAGGCAACGAATTTAACGAAGGGTTATCAACTGTTTCACAGTCTGAATTGGATCCTCCCACCATACATTCTTCTCACTTGTATTGTGGTGCGTGTGCAAGTAGCTCACTCCGATTTCTTATATCTGAACGTTTTCTAGTGCTTCGTGATTTACATGGGAACAAATTCGTTGGTTTCATTCCAACTCCTTTGATAGGTCACCAAATGATCAAAGAACAAGTGTCATATGCACTTATCCTAAATGACAATAATTTTACAGGGAACATTACATCTTCTCCTTTTTATTTATGCCCAAGGTTACATACCTTTTCCCTGAACATGAGCGTCAACCAAATTTCTAGTGAAATTCCTCTTGAGTTATTTGTAAATTGCAAATCTCTGAAACATTTCAAGGCAATAATCAATCAAATTATTACAGAACTATTACCACCAACTATTGGGAACATGGAGTCTTTGATTCCTCTTGATTTGCGAGACAATTCTTTGCATGGAAGCATTCCAAATCCATTTGGACAGTTGAAAGATATTCAATATCTTAACTTGGATGAAAACAACCTTACTGGGGAGATCCCAGGCTGAATAACTCAAATATATTTAGTTGTATTGGAACTTTATTCTAATGCCTTTACAGGAAAAAATCCCGCAAAGTTAACAATCCTGAAACGACTTACACATCTTCGGCTTGACAATAATAAACTTGCAGGGCAGGTTCCTTAGGTCTTTGCATTTCTGATAGGTTAAACTATATTCAGTGTGTCATATAATAATTTATCTGGAAAATTACCAGTCTTTAGCAGTAGTAAGATATCTTGTGATGGTTTGACTAGAAATAAGTTTCTAACTCTTGCCTATCTGGACTTCCACCATTACAGTCGTTGGATTAGATTGGTGTTCCTCTTATATATGAAATTGTGGCTCAACTGCAGCTATAGTTTATGTAGTTTTAATTCTTTTCCAGTGTATAAGATGGTAGATGCACACTTCTATTGTTTATCGAGTCTTTGTAGTTTTAGTTCTTTTTCAGTCTATAGGATGGCAGATGCACACTTATGTTGTTTATCAATGAAGAAGAAGAGAGGTTATCACATTTACAAACATTGGAGTTCAACTAACTTATGAAAATGTGGTTAAAGCTTAAAGCTACGAGAAACTTCAATGCAACAAATTACAAAGAGCTATGGGAAACTTTAATGCAACCAATTTCAGTGGTAACGGTGGTTTAAGCACTACTTACAAGGCTGAGTTGGTCCTAGGATTGTTAGTAGCACTCAAGAGACTTTCCGTGGGACGCTTCCATGGCATTCAATAGTTTGATGCTGAGATTAGAACACTTACGATGGGTATGCCATCCAAACCTTGTACATTAATAGGCTACCATGCCAACAAGTCACAAATGTTTCTGGTATGCAATTATTTGTTTGAAGGTAAGTTGGAAATTTTTTTTCGAGAGATATCAAAACGAAGAGTTGACTAGGGCACAATTCACAAAATTGCTCTAGACATTGCTCGGGCTCTTATCTCCATGAGGATTGTGTTCCACATGTGTTGCATCGAGATGTCAAACCTAGAAATATTCTTCTTGATAACAATTTCAATGCCCGTCTGTCTAACTTTGGTCTTGCTAAGCTTCTAGCAACTTTTGAAACTCATGCAACAAGTAATGTTGCAACCACATTTGGTTATGTTGCTATAGAGTATGAGATGACATGTCATGTTTCAAATTAGGCAGACGTTTGTAGCTATGGTGTATAAAGTCCATCTTTATCTATAAAATCATACCTCCCGAAAATATAGAATTGAACAAACCAGCCTTTTTATACATGAAAGATATGGAATAAGAGATTTGAAATGAACTAAATTTAGAGTTAAATGCATGTATGCAACACATATATGGAATGGGAAACTTTTGAAGAAGAATAATTTAATGTTTTTAATATTTTAAGAATATGTAGGTCTTGCCGAATTCCTTTCAATTGGATGGGAGCGATGGAGGAAAATCGTGGAGTTAGGGTTTCAAATGGGTCTCTCAATGCCGCCGAGGACCCCTTGCTCTGTTTCGTTTCTGTATGTCGGCAGGCCATAGGCCTCCATGCTTTCGACGCTCCCTTAGAGCCTTGGTCTGGTTCTGCTGCGAAAAAGAATCTCAATGAATCGACCCACTGTCCCACTTCGCTATCGATTTTGAGCAGGTCTCTGTTGAGAAGATCCGTGAACGCTCCGCTCAGCAAAGGAACTCACAGCGCCGTCCCGGACTCCCCTGCTCTGCTCTGTTTCGGGTACGCTTGCCGGCTGGCCTCAGGACGCCATGTTTTCGACGATACCCCAGGGCCTTGGGCTCGTTCTGATGCGGGAAAGAATCACATTGAATCGACCCATTGCTTCCCTATTCAATCGTTTTTGGACAGGCTTCGGTTGCTCGGTTCTCAAAGAGTATTGGAATCAGAAGGGGGAAAAGCTCCGCTAACCCACAAGGACTCAGAACAGGTCCGAACCCAAATCTTCATAAGGACGCTGTCCGGAAAATCCATATGCAAGCAAATCTGGACAGGAAAAATGATAAAAAAATATAAAGGAAGAGATTCAAGCAGATACAGGTATCCCTACAAATCTGCTAATGTTGGTCCATGCAGGTAAAATCCTGCAGGAGAACTTTACCCTTCAGCACTATGGCATCGGTCGAGATTCAACCATCACCATTAGCACATGGCTGCGTGGAGGAAGCTCGGGTGCAGGTCAGAAAGGATTTCAGGGCTCTACATCAAAACCCACTGTTTCATATCGTGATGCGACCAAAGGGAAAGCTCCTTCATCGGGAAAAGAACCTGCAAAGTCCAACCCCCCGCCAGGGCAGTATATTGTGGAACAAACACCAGAAAACCCCTCCATCTCGCTGGATTCTCCAGAGGTAAAATGCATTTTTACAGATTTGCAAAATAAAGCTGTTATTTGCAGGTTTAACGGTTTCTGGCCTAAAACTGAGGCTCTATACCAATGGATTCACACAGTCTGGACAACAGACTGCCAGATCCACCTCTGTTCAAAGGGCTTCTTCATAGTTACATTTCATGAAGGTGAAGAAAGGGATAAAATTCTCCAGGAAGGACCATGGTTCTGGGGCAGTGCGGGTTTATTTGTCACACCATGGTTTCCAGAATTTGACGCCAACACTATGGTAGTTTCAAGGATGCCAGTATGGGTAAGGTTGCATAATTTACCCTTACATTTTTGGCACTTCAAGACCCTAACAGCTATTGGAAATTCCCTTGGTAGAATGCTAAAGATTGACACAGACAGACACTTAAAAGGAATTTTTTCCTTTGCTAGGATATGCGTTGAGGTAGATCTCAGCCAAGGACTACCTGAATGCATTTTCCTGACCTTTAACAATATTCAGTGGAAACAACCTTTGGACTATGAGAACACAACTTTCAGGTGCAGGGGATGTCAACAAACAGGCCATCTGCTCAAAGCATGTCCCAGCAAGAGCAAGCCACAACAAAGGAAGACTAGAGGATGGCAGAATTTGGATGAAGTCTTAAAGAGGGGAACAGCACGAAAAAAAACCCCTCCGGTAACCGAAGAGGAAGAGACAGAGGCAGAAGAGGATGACAACTCCATAGAGGAAGTTGATCTAGAAAATCAGAAGGAAAATACAGAAGGTAACAAGGATCCACAACCACATACAGATCAAGTAGAGACTCAGCAAGACAAAACAGAGACGACAAGTGTGGATCAAAGCTTGGGGGGTATGAAACGATAACATCAATCAGACACATCAGATTCAGACAAAGAATCAGGGAAGGTGCAAGAAACAACTCAGTTAGTCATCGTTTCGACCGAGCCCACTCTGGGTGAGTGGCATAAGGTCGAAAAGAAAAAAGGGCGTAAATCTTGATGCTTGAGTTTTTCTTGCTCTTACTGGGGTCTTTTTTCTTTCTCTTCTTCTCTCTTTCTCTTGGCTCACGTTAGTTTTTCTAACGTTGTTTTTGGGTGCGTTTGCACTAGTGCCCTTGTGGCAGATCAATGTTTGCTTCTTTGCTCAAGTGATGTAACTTTTCATTATTTCTTTAATAAAAAGTTACTGATTCTTTTCTCTGGAAAAAAGAATATGTAATTGTTTTTTTAATTATAAATTTAAAACTAAATGAGGATAGAGTATGTATTTGCTAATCCAAGTTCTCTATTTCATAGAGAAGAAGATTTAATACATTAAATTAAAATTTGTTTTCACCATAACTTTTAAGATTATCGATGTTATTTTCAATGATTATAATAAATTATTATGGAAGATATCTATGTACACTTGATAGATAGAAGAGATAGCGAAACGGCATTGTTTGAAGTATATGGGGGGAGATTGCAACTTAAGCTAGGGTTGGAGTTGGCGCTAGGGTTTTGACTCAGGGTACCATGGCGAGACGCACAGGGGGGAGTGTTGCTCCCTCCTACAGTCAGGTCGTTACAGAAGGAAGTAAGGAAGCAGGAAAGAAGCATTTCAAAAAACCTCTGGAGAAGGTATTAGAGGCAAGAAGCAAGGGAACATTTGGAAGAAACGGACTTCAGGATCGGTAAGGGGATCAACAGGAAACAAGCAAAGAAAAGGAGAATGGAGGGAGCAGTGAAAAACCGACTTCCATAAGGACAACTGGGGTCTACAAACCCAAGTCGATCATTACTCCTCGGGTCATATTGAGCGATCCGGCGATACAAGCGCATAGGGATCATATGACAGAATACGTGATCATATGCAAGTTCAGGGGGTTTTGGCCGACGGAGAGGGAATTACACGTTTGGATAAGGAGACATTGGAAGCCAAAGGGGGAAATACATATACATCTGGGTTCTAAGGGATTCTTCACAGTGGTGTTCACAAGCCTAGAGGACAAAGATAGAGTGTTCGAAGGGGGGCCATATTTCTATGTTGTGGCAGGACTCTACATGCAGCGATGGATGATGAACTTTGTCCCGAACGTAAAACATTCACATCAGTACCAGTTTGGATCAGACTTTACTCCCTTCCTATGGATTATTGGCTACCAGAATCTTTGAACACAATAGGTAACAAGCTGGGGCATTTTCTAAAGATCTCGGAGGCAACTCTGAAAGGAAAATATACCTCCTTCGCTCGAATATGTGTGGAAATGAAATTATCTGGAGCCATCCCAAAAGCGATAATTTTAGAAGTGTATGATGAAGAATGGGTACAGACTGTGGACTATGAGCACATCCCATTTAGGTGTTGCAAATGCCATGAAAATGGGCATCTATTCAGAGACTGCCCAACAATCAATATGGAAGGTAGTGGGAAAACTAATGTGGATAGAGATCACGAGGGTTTCACCAAGGTTGGGGGCAAAGGGAAAGGGGGTAAACGTCCACACAAGAAGATAAATGAGGACATACATACAAGACACAACAGTTTCAAGATCTTAGAGGAAGAAGAGGGGAACATGGACATAGTCTAGGACATGGAAAATATAACTAAGGAGCAGGATGAGGAAGCTGAAATGGAGGATATCACAGTAAATAAATAGCAAAAGGATGATCTACCAAGCTACATGGAGATCACTGGGGACCATGAGATGACTCCAAGTGAAGCGGGAACGGAGGACCATGAACTATAGGAGATTCTAGATAGGGAAAATCTAGATCTAGAGAAATTTCTGGAATAAGGAAAGAACATAGGAGTGGACTCCTTGCCGAAAGAGGATTATGACAGAGTACAACAGCTCTTTCTATGGAGATCACAATCGAAGGGAGCTGGAGTCAAAAGAAATCATGAAAACCAGGAACCTAGTGGGGTCAAAATGATGGAGAATTCACAAGCACAATCTCCAAAGAGATCAGGCAAGAAAAGAGGAAGAAAAAGACAGAATGAGCTGCTGAACGAATGTGGGAAACTATTGATTAACTCAGGTAAGATGACAGATCTCACCAGTTGTTCCTTTACAAACCTTTCTTAATAAAGCTCACAACCTGGAATATTAGAGGCATAGGAAATAGAAGGAAACAAATAAATCTCAGTAATAGAATGAAATAAGAAAAACCAGATATGGTTTTTATTCAGGAGACAAAATGTTCGATGGATAAGATAAGAGATATTCATAATAAGTGGTTAATCAAGTATGAGTATCTAGAGGTTAAGGCAAATAACTCGGCGGGGGGGATTCTCACACTGTGGGATCCACAGAAATTTGCAATCCTGGATGCTGAAGCATCCAGGAACTATCTTTCCTTGGTATGTCAACCTGTAGGTGATAAGGAGATATACATGATCACAAATGTTTATGGACCTCAAAAGCAAGCAGACAAAGTCAAGCTTCTCACTTCACTAGAGGATCTAAGAGCAAGACATCCCAATATGCCCTGGATCGTTGTAGGAGATTTCAATATGATAAGATCTCTTTTAGAGAAAAAAGGAGGTACTAGACAACTAGGCAGAGACTCCATGGCCTTCCAGAACTTCATTATGAAGATGGGACTAGTGGACACTGAAATAATAAATGGAACCTTCACATGGAACAAAAAGAGGGGAGGGGCTTCTCAAGTTGCTTCCAAACTTGATAGATTTATTATTTCAGAGGACCTCCTTCTCACAGGCCCTGCCATGACAACTTCCATTATGCCCTTTGGAGGATCGGATCATTAGCAGGTACAACTGGAAGCCACCTTTATGGGCACACCAAGAAACAGACCTTTCAGGTTTGAAAATGCCTAGCTCTCACACCCTGAATTCACTAGTAACATTGATAAATGGTGGAGAGAGGAGTTGAAGATCCAAGGCACTAAAATGTTCATGCTCCAACAGAAACTTAAACATATCAAATCCAGACTTAAAACTTGGAACAAAAAGGAATTTGGTGATATCTTCAAAGCCAAAAGAGAAACTGAGCAGAAGCTCCAGGATATCAATCAGATCAACCTCACAGATGGCTTCACCAAAGAGCGACAAAAACTAACTAACTCTTTGCAGGAAGAATGGGAATAGTGATGCTTACAAGAGGAAATTTTTTGGAGAGAGAAATCAAGGATACAATGGATTAGAGAGGGGGAAAGAAAGGCAAAGTTCTTTCACAAATCCACTATCGCTCATAGGGCTCACAACAAAATCACAAAGATCAAAGATTCTCAAGGGATTGAGCTTGTCTCTCACAATGATATGGAATCGGTCCTTGTACAACACTTCTTCAATATTGCAAAGGAGCCATTGGAGGATAGATCTAGGTTCATTGACCATTTCACTCAGTATATCCCTCAGCTGGTTACCAAAGAGGACAACCACAATCTTAACAGGCTAATGTCGGAAGAGGAGGTCAGTGAAGTAATTAATGAAATGCAAAATGGAAAAACACTAGGCCCGGATGGATTCAAGGTAGACTTATTCAAAGCCTATTGGGAAACAATCAAACAGGATATCCTCGAGATTGTGGAAGACTCAAGAAAGTCCAAAATGGTTTTGAAGGCTCTTAATGCTTCCTTCATAGCTCTGATTCCAAAACAGGAAAATTCCATGACTCTAGATGGTTTTCGACCCATAACATTATGTAATGTGGTGTATAAAATTATTTCCAAAGTAATAGCCAATAGACTCAAGCCCCTTCTACCTTCTCTCATCTCGGAGGAGCAGACAGGCTATGTGGAAGGAAGACAAATCCCCAACAATATCATCCAAGCTCATGAGGTGGTACACTCTCTCAAAAGCAACAAACAAACGGGTATGATCATTCAGTTGCACCTAGCGAAAGCCTATGACAAGCTAAGCTGGTCTTATATAAGAGAAATTCTAAAAGCATATGGCTTTGACCAAAATTGGATAAGATGGGTTATGGAACTAGTCACCAAGACTAGTTTTTCCATACTGCTTAATGGAACTCCTTCAAGAACCTTCACACCCTCCAGAGGACTCAGACAAGGAGATTCGCTCTCACCGTTCCTCTTTGTCCTCATGATAGAAGTGTTGAAAAATGTGCAACAAGAAATGTTAAATTTAGAATGACCTGCTAAAAATAGCATGTCTAAAAATAGCAGTTTGGCCAGTGAGGTCATTGGCCACATTGGGTGAGAGGTGAAACTGCTAAAAAATAGAAAGTTCTAAAATTAGCATTTCTGGGTTCCTTCCTATTTATAACAGTCCGTAGTCTATCTATAAGAAGTAAAATTAATTTTGGTCTTAACAGCAGTTCAAAATATTAATTAATTAATCTCCATGAGTTAATTAATTATGAAAAAGTAAACTTGAAGTCTTTGTGAGATCATGCAAATTAGTTGTCCCACTGATTGAGGAATTTATCCTTTATACTCTCCACTGATTAAGGAATTAAGTATGAGTTCTATAATGAGAGAATCAGTTGACTTAGTTCTAACTAGTCAAGTCCAGTTAGATTATTTTAACAAGTTGTTAAAATAAAAAAATATAGTTTGTTAATGCTTGCATGCATGTGACAATTATTATTTTAGATAACTGAGAATTCACTCACGGATAACTGTTGCATGTCAGTTCTGTCAGAGACCCAGTTGAGATCAGATGAGGGACAATGTACTATCAGATGCTAGGATATTTCTAGTAAGTATTCCTTGCATGAGGAAGAAATATATTTTTTTCTATGACTACGTAGGTGGACCTGAGGTGACAACAGGTATGATTAGGCTAATTTTCAGCCTATATAATGAGGCCTAGGTAGTCCATGATTTTTCATCTTCTGATTGAAGATCATCAGGATCTTCTGATTACAGAGGGAGCAGGATAGCTATTGAGCTAATTCTTTTTGTATGTTGTTGAGGATCTACACTTGATTGATAATACATAGTTGGGGTTTTATGCTGGTGCTTTCCCCTAGATATATCTTGTGTTATGTGTGATTATTTCTCTTGATCAGTTATGCATGTTTCTACTTGATGTTGCTCATGAATTCGATTATGCTTCCACTTAATGTTTTGTAGAAGTAGAAAAAATATTATGCTTTAGGACATTGCATCTATCGATTTGTTCTACAGGTGAAATTTCTACACTGAGGACATTAGCACTGATCCTAGTGAAACAGTAACTGATATTGTTCAAAAAAAAGTTGATCCTCAACTTGAAGTTGCTCAACAAGAAAGTACTTCTGAACTTGAATCAGTTCAACCAGAAGTTAATCCAAAACCTATCCCAGTTCAAATAGAAGTTACATCTGAACTTGAAGTTGTTCAGGAACCTCTTTCTGGAATTGTTGTTCATTTACTTGAACATCTGGACTTCGAAATTGAACACTCATAAGTTGTTACTTTATCGGAGGATGATCAACCGGTTACCCCTCAGACATCAGTAACTACTGAAACTTCAACTTTATCAACACCATAAATCTTTTATGGACCTGACGGTGAAGTTCTTCAACTAGGTTTAATTGCTATAGAGGAAGAATTGCAAGAAGATTCTACACTTGGAACCCCTTTCCACTTTGGAACTGGGCTTTATCTTTACCCTCATACTCCTCATTTTACTGCTCCGTTTGATCCTGCTTATTTTCAAGTATCCGTCGATTCTTTTGGACAACTTTTGGGTCAGTTAACTATGGCTAAAAAACCGTCAACATCTCAAACTGTATCATCTGATGCAGCTGCGGTAGAATCTTATGCTGCGACCTCCTGTGTTTTCTACCACACTTGAGTCACACCTATATGGTGAACCGTCCATCCCGGTTGGTTACCAATATTTATCTGGAACCCACTCAGGGGTTGCTTCTACACCATGGTCATCACCCATGTCCTCAACTAGAATTTTACATGGTTCTTCTCTAACGGGAACTCAACAGTTTGTTCTTGCATATCAATATCAAGCTGGGCAATTTGGTCAACAAAGACCTATGTATCCATTAAATACTGGATTGCCACCATATGGAGAGCAATATGCTTATTCACCGTATCCTCTGTATTCTGGAGGACCATCATATGGTAATATCCTACAGTATTCAGGTCAATCTGGAATTAGAGTTTGTCAATGGCAACTAACAATGCCAGTTCAACCCAGGCTTGTGTATCCAACACAACCAATGCAAACTGTGTCAGCTATTCCTACTACACCTATTGTTACTACTATACCACAGTCACAAGTTCAAACTGTTGTATCTCAACCGGTACAAACTGATCCTTCTACCTTGCAACCCCAAGTTTCAAGTCAAGAAGTTCAAATTCCTCAAGTTGTTGTACAACAACCACTTGTTTCTGAGGTTCAACAGCAACCTCAAGTTAGTATACCCTTATCTGGACTGACCCAAGCTTACATTGGTATAGTTTATTTGCAACCTAGCCAACCTTTCATTGTTGGGCAACAACAACCATTAAATCAACAACAGTTGTACCAACAACAACAACAGTTGATTCAACAACCGTGGCAGCCTCAATTTCAACAACCCCAATTTGGACTTGCTCAATAGGCTCAACCTCAGTTTGGTCAATATCAAGCTTGCAAAGGTCCTAGTCAACAAGGCTTTGCAGGTTATGGACAACCACACATTCAACCTGGTTATCAACAACCACCTTATGCTGGTTTTGTTCAAAAACAACCATACCAAGGTTACCAAATGTAGATGCCCTATGTTGGTATGCAAAGATGTATTGCTCAGATAATTCCATCATATCTTGGGTATGCTAAACCTGACTTGAATCGATAGTTGCCATTTGTATCAACTTTAGAATTACCAGATTTAAATCGGCTCACTAATGATTCAATCTTATATGCACCTTAGTGGCTGATAATTCCGCATAAGTTACCATCTGACATTCCGAAATTTAACGGAAATCCTAGAGAAGACCCATCAAATCATGTCACGACCTTTCATTTGTGGTTTTCATCAAACTCCTTAAATGATGATTCGGTTAGACTTCATCTTTTCCAAAGAACACTTACTAGTCCAACTGCTAAATGGTACATTGAGTTACCAAGAGCTTCTTTTAACAATTTCACCACTTTAGCCACTACATTTTTGACCCACTTCCAGTTACCCATTAGATATGAGACCGGAATGGAACTCCTAACCAACTTGAAACAAACTACTGTTACCCATATATTAGATCATATTCATGAGTGGCGGCGCCGCCATCGAATGGTTAAGACATATGTTCCCGATCAGCTTGTAGCTGAGTGGTTCATAAAATCCTTGTTGCCATCAATCACCGCGGATGTGGCGAAAGGTGGAGTTGTCATAGAAGAACAAGTAATTACTCTTGCCCAATACTTGGATTTGATTTACACACAATTTGGCACGCTTTATGATAAAATTCCCAATGCACCCCGACCAACTTTCACTGTTTATCCTACTCCACAATCGAGTAAGGACTCTCATGCCGGCGATGGTGTGATCGGTTCTTCGAGCACGCAAATGGCGGGAAGACCAACTGGCCAAACCCTTGCTATTACCAATCAAACTACTAATGTATCAGAAAATACTCTTGCTTTCGAAATTAATGCTGTGTCATCTGACAAAGGCAAAATTCCAAAGCAACCAGGAAGCAAGAAAAAGGGGAAAAACAAAAAGAAACAAGATAATTCCCCTCCAGAGAAATCATATGATTCCTCTGCTTCGGCAAGGAAACCTTGTTATCCATGTCTAGTCTGTAATGACGAGAATTTTACGATAGATTGTCCACACCGCTCCGAGGTCTCTAAACTTTTAAAGACTTCAAACACATCGACAGTGTTGACTGATCCGTTTACAAACCCGAAGACACATTTGGTTGCAACAGACCATGCTGCCACATCCCAAGTACTTATGTTATCCGTCACAAAGCCAGAAAACAAAGTTTTGGAGTCAATGAGAAACAAAGATTATGGAAATCCACCATCATCGTCGAATAATCAGGCCACTGATCAACCTAATCCTTCGAATTCAACTTCATTTGAAAATATTCCACTTATTGTACCAGAATTGACAATAAAACCACCAAAAGGAGTTGTGCACAAATCGACATTTAACCCTCGGGCTCGAGTAGCTCAGAATTATAACATAGTGGAAGATCTTGCTCAATCACCTTTTGCTATGTCGACACTCGAGGTGTTGCAAAACTGTCCCAAAAGCAGGCTTTACTATCAGTAATTGGCGGAATAGATCCTATGGATTCTAATCTTGTGGTTTTTAACCATGCGGGATATATACACCATAGTTACCGGCACAGTTAGCTTTCCTAATTCAAGTAAAAGCTCTCAATAAGAATGTTCACCAAACTATTATTGATGAGGGGGCATCTACTTGCATTATGTCAATGAGCTGATGGAAAACACTTGGTTCACCGCCGTTGTCATGATCACCAACCACATTGAAAGCTTTTGACAGAAGAACATATACTCCTTATGGGATTTTGAGTAACCTTCAAATTGAACGAGGGGAAAAAAAGTTACTGTTGAATTTGAGGTAGTTGATGGACCCCTCAATTACAACCTTTTACTACGAAGGCCATGGGTATATGTTATGGCTACTGTGGTTTCCACGTACTTTCGTACTATTGCATTCCCTTTTAAGGGTGGAATCGCAGTCATTGATCAACTAGCCTTCTTTGTCAATAGTTGACAGGCTATTGGAAGCATTCCGTTGGTACACAGACCCCCACTGTCACTTCAAAGTATTGGAGTAGGTTTCTTTAAAGATCCTTCCCTAATGGGTACTTTTACCCTACCATCACCATCTGATTTGGCGGAAGTGGCAAGAGTAGAGACTTATAATATGATTTCCTCCACCTCATCTGATTTAAGGAGGATTACCAACAAGGTTGAAGTTGATAGCAATATTGAGGTAATTTCGTTAAGCCCCATTGATTCATCATAACAATCAATTTTTTGGGCTTGTGCGGCAAACCCAAATCCGCACTCAACAAATGTATGGGTAGACCGTTCGTTAGAATATGGTACTTCTTCAGATCCTTTTTCATGTATACATTCTACGGATGAAGGAATCATCCAATCAATGATGATAGGAGAAGAACCATGGAAATGTTATCATCATCATTCCCATCTTCTAGATAACATCGAAGATTATTCAAATGAACTAAACCACTCGTCAATTTTTGATTGCCTATCAAATTCAATTTTCATAGACACAATAGAATCGGAGCAAAACCTGTCAAATATTGAAGAAACGATTTCTATTAATATTTCAACCAAGCCTAATATTATAGAGAATATTCAAGTCAGAAAATCTTTTTCTCCATCAGAACTCGATAATTATCGTACTCTCTTTTGTGAATTTAGAGATATCTTTGCATGGTCTTACGAGGAGATGTCGGGCATTAAATCTAGTATTGTTGAACACGAAATCAAAATGTACCCTAATGTCAAGCCAGTTCGACAGCGGCTTCAACCTGCTCATCCAAAGAAAGACGTTGCAATTAAAGCAGAAGTTGAAAAACTTTTGCGGGCTGGTTTTATTTACCCTGTTCCTCTTACTGACTAGGTTTCCAACATTATTCTTGTCATGAAGAAACAAGGAACAATACGAGTGTGTGTCGATTATAGGGATGTAAATCAGGCATGTCCAAAAGACAACTATCCTACTCCTTTTATCGACCAAATTATTAACGAATGTGCCAAGTGCAAAATATTTTCGTTTATGGATGGTTTTTCCAGCTACAATCAAATCAATATACACCCATAGGACCAATCGAAAACAACTTTTATTTGTCCATGAGGCACATTCGCTTATAGGAAACTCCCATTTGGTTTGAGGAATTTTGGGGCCACTTTTCAAAGGGCAATGAATTATGCCTTCCATGACATCAAGCACATTGTTCAAACTTACCTTGACGATTTACCTACTCATTCACGAAAGTGGACTGATCACCCACAACATTTGAGAGCAATATTTTTACGGTGTCGACACTACAAGATACGACTTAGTCCGCACAAGTGTGTGTTTTGTGTTGGTTCTGGTCGATTGCTTGGATTTGTAGTGTCTAGAGAGGGGATTCAACTCGATCCATTAAAGGTTCAGGCAATTCTGGATTTGCCTCCACCTTCAAATCTTTTACAGTTACAGAGACTCCAAGGGAAAGCAAACTTACTGAGGAGGTTCATTCCTAATTTCGTTGAGATGGCTAAAGGTTTTACATGTATTTTTAAAAAGGAGATACCTTTTCATTGGGATAAGGTCACGCAAGCTTCCTTTGACGTTCTTAAATATACCTTGATTAGAGCTTCATTAATTTAGTCTCCAAATTATCAAAATGACTATTACCTGTATCTCGCCACTGCAGATACAACCATTGGCATGGTTTTAGTCCAGGAAGAAAATGGGATTGAACATCCGATTTCTTTCTTGAGCTGTAATATCAACGATACAGAAAGTAAGTACTCTTATGTCGAAAAACTAGCTTTGGCAGTTGTTCAAACATTTCGCCATTACATCCTGTTACGGAAAACAACTGTCATTTTAGATTGCAACCCTATGACATACATTTTGTCACTTCAATTGTTGGGGGGCAAATACTCAAAATGGATAGTTATTTTAGAGGAGTTTGATTTGGAATTCATCAAGCCCAAATCAAAGAAATCGCTGGTTTTTGCTAAGTTACTATGTGACCTTCCTTCGACCTCCATTGATTCAATATCTGAACCATCAATATTGGATGAGTCTCTGTTTCTAATTTCGTCATCTGACGCATGGTATGGAGATATATTGATCTATCTCCAGACCCAAACTTTCTGGCAAGGTACCTATCGCTCGCAACAACGACATATTCGTTACCAAGCCAAAGATTATATGATCATTGGCAACACACTATACCGTCGTGGTATCGATATAGTTTTACAGAGGTGCCTTACGCATGAGGAAGCCGAGAAAGCATTGAATGATTGTCATTCAGGTGCCTGTGGTGGACACTTATTAGGATATGCAACTGCAAAAAGAATTTTCTGTGCTCGTTACTTCTGGCAAACTATATTTAAAGATTGTATTATTGTTGTCAGAAGTTTTCATGCACGCCAGATATATGACCGAAAAACCAAATTACCACCTGTACCATTGCATCCAGTCATTACTGTTGGCCCATTTCCCAAATGGGGCATTGAATTTATGACATGTAACCCCACCTCGACTGGGGGGCATGGGTATATTATAGTCGTCGTTGACTATTTTACCAAATGGGCTGAGGTGATGCCAACATTAAACAACAATGGTGAAATGATTGTTCTTTTCTTTTTTAACCATGTGGTTGCTCGGTTTGGTGTATCACAAGCCATAGTTATAGATCATAGGTCGCATTTTCGCAATCACATGATGTCTAAATTGACTGCTAAGTTAGGACTGTCACAAGATAGTTCTACCCTGTATTAACCGCAAGCGAATGGACAAGTTGAGGCCATCAAAAAAGTCCTGAAGCGGATGTTGCAAAGAATGATAGGGGTTCATAAGAGAAACGGGCACTTAATCCTGTACTCTGCCTTGTGGGCATATCAAACCTCGGTGAGAAATGCAACTAGATTCACATCCTTTCAATTGGTGTATGGTTTGGAAGTAGTCTTACTGATACAATGCAAAATTTCATCGCTCAAACTCGCAATTGACCTGTTACTCGACACTTCTAAAGAAGAAGCGTGTTTTTTGGAATTAATCCATCTTGATGAAACCCGTCGTGATGTCGCATTGGCTAACTGAGTGCATAAGAAACTTATTAAGGCACAATATGATAGAAATGTCAAGCCTCGTATCTCCTCAGAAGGAGACCTAGTCTTGCTTTACGATCAGGAAGCTGATAAACTTGGAGCAGGGAAATTTGAACCAATGTGGATGGGTCCTTATGTTGTCAAGTGTGTTCTAGAAAAAGGAGCCTACAAATTGGTAGATTATGATGGAATTTCATTGTCACAGCCCCGAAATGGGTTGTACCTCAACCATTACTATGCTTGATTAAGTGTAGTAAAACTCACTATATATATGCTTTCATTGCATGTGTGTGTGTATCTTTTAGATATTTTTATCTGGTTAGTAATTCGCTTTGCATTTGTTGCAGATGTCGGAGTCTTCAGAACCTTTTGTTTGTTACGCCGATGGTGCTAGTCGTAGTACGCAGAATTTGTCTTCTACAGCATGGGCTATTTTCGCTCTAAGTGGCGAGTTAGTGAGTTTCCAAGGGATTTGTATCGGTCGATCGACAAACAATATCGTTGAGTATAGTGCGTTTATTGAACTACTCTATGATGCCATTTCACTTGGCATTCGCCGAATCATTGTTAGGCTGGACTCACAACTCGTTGTACTACAACTAACAAACATTTATACTGTCCGAAATCCAACAATTTTTCGTATGTTCCTTAGAGTTTGTATTTTGGAAAGACGTTTTGAACACATTCAATATCAACATATATCCAGAAATCTTAACACATTAACTGATTCTCTAGCGAATTATGTGTTAAATAGACATTTGCGACACATGTAAAAGTAATATTTTTCAATTCACATCATTAGTTGAATAAGATTGCATATAACCATAGAAAACTGTAAAAGTAAAATAGATAGGTGTTTTAAAAGTTTTTACAAAATTTGTGCCCAAGACACATTTGGTCATCTGACCCAAAAAAACTCAAAAATGTATACAAAATGTCCTAAGTAGATCTAGTGGTGCTCATGGTAATAGGTCACAACCTGTGCTATCATGCGTAAAAGCCTTGCCCAACGGTTAGGAACACCAAGAGTGTGGCACTGCAGCCTCATAGGTAATTCCTCGATCCGGATATTTGGAATACCAAGGGTTAATCCCTCTATGTGATCCTACAACTGTGCTAAGGTTTCGGCCAAATCCAAGTCCTGGAGAATTGCTCTCCCGATGTTTCTTTGCGGTGTCCCATAGGTCGAACAATACCCACATTTGTATGCATAAGAGTAATTTTAGTTTAGTCTTGGAAACATGAAAAACACAAAAAACATGTAGAAACTTGAAAAAATAAAAAAACACTTTGGTCAAACAAATTACCCATAGCACCCCATTGTGCTCCAACTGGTAGAATCAAATCTGGATCTCCATGGAAATCCATCCCTGAGTATGGATGCTTCTCAATAACAAGATGTTATCGCTCAAGCCAGCTGAAAAATGCAGGGGAGAAAATGATTGTTGGCTGACCCGCATGTCAAGCCATCAATTCAACCCACCTCTACATCATGGATCTCTAGGACTAGCCACACCCAGTGATACATGTTGTGGTTGCATCAATGGGATTATCTTTAAGGAAAAAGTAAATAAGATCGAACAATAACATAAATTCTTCGTCTTACCGCTTTTTACCTTAGTTAGTTGTTCTTTCAGTAAAGAAAGCACAACCTCACACCAATTGAAACTTTTGGTTCAAGACACTTCAGTGCATACTGCATAGAAGATTTGTTCGCCAGATGGAGTGTCACACTGCCAGCCAATTTTGCGATTCTAAAGAGGATCATTCTTAAAGGGAAATCACCTACATCCCTGATATTTATTTTCCCATCCTTGCTAGGCTGTGTACATGGCCGACAAAACTGTCTGATGTAATCTCTCACCAATTCATCTCCACAAGAAAATCCAGAAAGTGAGATGGGGGCACCTCGCCTCGATAGTCCGGTAAGAAAGTAAATATCCTCAATGGTAATAGGGACCATCTTGTCCCTAATGTGAAAATTCTGATCTGTCGGATCCCATGCATGAACAAGGAACTGCAGTAGTTCTATTTGTTGCCTCATTGCAGACAACTTAAAGTATTTTTGTAACCCACAATTTCTTAGGGCATCAACTGTGCCCGGGTTGTTTAGGGAAGCCATGTCTTGTTCTTCATGCTTTCTTTCTCGCCATGTAATTGACATTCTGATCTGATGAAAGCCTGAAACACAATCATAAGCTTAATCAGGATCCTTTCGATGCAAAAAAACAGGACAAATTTTGGAGCAAACAACTAAAACAAACTTGGGAAATGCGCCCAACGCAACCTAGACACAGAGATAGTGCATTGCAGAGCATGCAACCTTCTATCCGAGTGCTCGTCAACGCAATTTTCGATGTGAAAGCCTGCGCTAATCCCAAGGAAAAAAAAAAGAAATCCCAGGGGCCCAAAAAAACCCTAAAACTTGCATGAAATGACAAAAGAATGACTTGAAAATAAAGTAGAGAGGTTTAACTCCTACCTGGTCCGGATAGCTCGAGAAATGGTCTGCATAATCTCTCGCAATCAACTAGTGAAAATAGATGTAAAAACTAAGCTCAGAGCACAAAACTGAATGGTAAGTTCCAAATGGTAAAATGTCATGGTAAAAACTTGTTTTATTTTTATTTCATGTTCATTAATCAATTAAACATTAGTACTTACATATTTTTGCCTATGAAACAAATATTTTTAATCCATCTGGTGATGCCTTGAGTAGGTTTTGCAACTGATTTACAAAATTCAATGTGCTTGATTGTAAGTTGTACCTTTGACCACAGAGCACACTTTTATCTCTTTTTTGAGCTCTGTTAAAAATGAAAAAGGAACCCCCTTAAAGCCCTCTTTAAGCTCTTTTTAGACTCTCTAAATATGAAAAGATTGTCGAGCGCTTATCCTTTCCAACTCGTTAACGGATTGGAAAAGTTATCTCTCTTGTATTATTTTATGCTTTTTCGGGCTTGAGAGATTAATTTATGAGAAAGAACTTGTGGAGTTTTCTTTTTGTCCCTTTTCAAACTCTCTAAACATGAAAATGACCGAGTTATCTTTGTCGTTAAACTCGTTAAAACCATCAAATAGCGACAAACTTGTCCATCTAGACAAGATCAAGTTTCACCTTCACTAGACTTGTTAAAACATCAAATATCGATGGATTTGCCCGAACGGTGAAATTATACAACAAGCATCTATTATCCTCCTCAAGCTTGATAAAAATAAATAGGTACTGGTCATCAATGACTGGGGAAAATGGGAAAAGGGGAAAACCACTTTATGGTAGCAGGTTGCTCTTGAACATGACACTTTCACTCCATCATTGTGACTATTTGGGTTAAGTTATTAGCTTGATGGTTATCACACCATTGGTCTATCATACCAACCATTACTTTGTTTTGGGTCAATGCTACCAATTCACTTTAGTGTCGCCGACATGTTCAAGATAAGTCATTAAGTCAAAATTCATCTGTTGCAATACCATAAACCTTCGTTTTCATGACCGCCATTCCTGAACCTTGTGTTGTCACTCGTTTCATGTTGTTGATGTGGGATACATCAAGGCCCTCCTATGACGAGTCACTTCTTGTTGACATCAGCTCATTATCTAAGAAGTTGACTTGGAAACACCCATTCAGTACCTTGAAGCTTGCATGCATCAATAGCAGGTTTCTCGCTTCGGACGATAGGCATACATCAATGGCCTTCAACTGAAAGAATTTGTATGGTGTTTGACATCAAATCTGTTAGGTAAACTTGACTCAGGATAGAGTCAAAAGTTGACGAGGTTAAATAGTGATGGTTTTGGGGCACATGGTATTGTGCACCCATGGTATTCTGCCCGTGGTATTATATCTAAAGGAGCCTATAAAAGGCTAGAAGGACTTCATTGTAATGCATGGCATGGAGGTGAGCGGTGAAGGCTCACTTGGCCGGATTGGCCATGGTTTTGGCCAAGGATAATGAAATTTCATTATGATTGGGTTTTTCCCCGGATTTGGGGTTTTCCCGGATAAACACGTGTATTTATGTGTTTATGGTAATTGCTGGTTAAATTTATATTTATTCCTCTCGGTAATTAATTTATGTTCTTGTGCAGTAAATTCTTAACAATTGGTATCAGAGCCAAGTTGGCTTGAGAAGAACGTATTTTGTTGCCAAGGGTTTGTTTTGGCTTGGTGAATGAAGGGGATATGATTTGTTGCGCTGATGCTATGGATATAGATCAACCAAACAAGAAGCATTGCACGTTATCACGCTCCAGATCCAAATCAAGGCTTCCTGGTGAAGTCACCCCAGGCGAGGGTTTCAAGGATTCATCTCAGAAATTAAAGGTAGTTAAACTTGGCACGAAGGCAACAAAGAAACAAAACAAGGATGCCCACAATTGAGAGAATATGGGTCAGAATAGCAGCAGCTATAAAAATAAAATTAAATTAATGAAGTCAAAATTATTGCATGTAAATGGGCATATTACTGTAAGACCTGGTAAGGCATGTGTACCCCTCGGTGATCACCGGTAAATTCTGGGTTAGACCTAGGTGATAGGGGGGATGTCAGGTTAACAATACCCCGAGTAAAAACTTTGAGGGGGTTAAGAGCTAGAGTGAGCGGGATTGTCTCACTTAGCAGGTTTGGCTGGAGTTAGTCAAGGAACCCCAAGTCAAGTTTAAGGGGGGAAATTGTTAGGTAAACTTGACTCAGGATAGAGTCAAAAGTTGACGAGGTTAAATAGTGATAGTTTTGGGGCACATGGTATTGTACACCCATGGTATTCTGCCCGTGGTATTATATGTAATGGAGCCTATAAAAGGCTGGAAGGACTTCATTGTAAAGTATGGCCTGGAGGTGAGCGATGAAGGCTCACTTGGCCGGATTAGCCAGGGTTTTGGCCAAGGATAATGAAATTTCATTATGATTGGGTTTTTCCCCGGATTTGGGGTTTTCCCGGATAAACACGTGTATTTATGTGTTTATGGTAATTGCTGGTTAATTTTATATTTATTCCTCTCAGTAATTATTTATGTTGTGCAGTAAATTCTTAACAAAATCATCCATTCACACCATGCAGAATGTACTGCAATACCTTGAGGATCATTATCATTATCGGTGATTTCTCTCACATCTCTTAACAACTCACATCATTGGCTGGTAATTAGATGGTGTCTTCCCATGTTCGACTTCAGATCACATATTCACATGGTTAGACTTGTACTTGAGCGAACGGTTGAACGAGATTGAAGACCCCGGATCTAGTTTCATCCATCCAGGCTGTGATTTCAGGAGTACTAAATCATATGTACAATGGCTTTACATTGATAGTCATTATGATCATGGTTTTATATTTGTAAACGACTGTCTATGTACATGTAATGAAAGTTTATAAGCTGAGCATGGGTATGCCTTCCCTCAGCAATTCATGTAAAATCAAATATCATGATATATGTATTGTAATTAATGTAGGTCACCTTCCACTTTGATACCTCCTCATCACATCATAAAGCATTTCATTCAACATTGGCATTTTTCCGACTTCATGCTTTAAGGGGTAGCTGTTACAGATCCATTTGGGCACAAGAAATCCCAACATCTAGATTAGTGTTTTAGGGCTCATCAAACCCTAAATTCAGTTGCTTCATGCCCTAAACAAGTCACCCCTTTGAATGCCTCCTTCCCAAACAGTTTCATGACTTGAAGACATCTAGAAATAGTCTCTAGAGGGACCAGCGCAGGTAAGCCCTTATGAAGGTGCGTTGCATAGCAGTTAAGTCCACTGCCAGGGTGCTCTGCAAAGCACTTAGGCTTCCTTTCACATGCGTTGGGCGAGAATGAGCGAAATTTACATAGGGTTTGGGGAATATTCTTATCTTTTGGAGTCATCTAGAATTTTCTCTCACTTATCAACTCCTATGAGCTCGAAAATGGATGAAGAATGAGTTAAGGTGCATCCTATCCTCCCTTCCTCCATGGAACTAATTCTAAGTATGGAAGGCCATTCAATGCCACCATTAATGACAAAATCTCCTTCATCTTCCTATAAATTGACCACTCATCTAAGTGATCAGGTGGCTAGATTATGTTGAATTGTAAGGAGATAATGTTGTTATGAGATTTGGCTTTGAAGCAAGTATTGTGATACTAAGCTTGTCATGCTTTTGATATGATGTGGATGGGATCCAAGTTGGAGGAATGGATTTGAATCAGACACTAATGGTTGTAATTCCTTCTTCTATCTAATAAAGTGTTTGAACCTTTTTCCCACATGTTTTTATTGTTTTATAATGCTTATGTGTGTGAATTGTATCTGATTCCTTTCACTTATATTCAATAGATCGTATGCTTTGATTGGTTTTTGTCTTTTGTTGTGTTTATAGGGTACTTCTCAAGTGGAATAAGTACAGGAAGGAGCGACGGAATCGATACAAGGGAGACGAGAGGAAAGCAAAACTACAAGTAGGCCTTCTATCTTCTCATCTTATCTATTGCTCATAGGAAAAGTCTAAAACACTTTAAACTGTTGTTCTAGATAGAGCTACTTATCTAGGGAAATAGTATTTATCCGTAGATGCTAAATTCTCCAAAACACCATGTAGTTTTGGTTTTATGATTAATACAAAGTTTTGGTTTTATGATTAATACAAAGTTTTGAAATATATATATATAATATATATATATATATATATATATAAAATTATATAATAATAATAATAATAATAATATTTATAAATGAAAACCATCATCCATCGCAAAAGTTATTTGTGCTTTATAGATCGTACTCCAATAGCTCTATGATACATGATGCAAACCTATTTGAGATGCGAAGAATTTAGTAAGTGAAATTTTGAAGTGGATTTAGCGTCCCTACGTACTCTCAATGCACCCACCACCATATAATTTTATTCAGACAACTCTGATCGAGCATCCACGAATACCATTTTTTATTGGCTTAATAGTTTCCATCAAAACAAAACTAAAATGCGCCTAGGTTCCACACATTAATATTTTGTTTCATTTTTTCAACGAATATTAGTTTTGTGCACTATTGGGTGTCGAGCGGGTGCTCAGTGGCACTATTCTAAGCACTATTCCTCAAAAGTCAAATATCATACTTGGAAAATTATGTTGTCTAAATTTATAAATAAAAATCATTCACTCTCATTTTTTTTTATGAAGGTCGACTGGGTGTGAAGAGTAGTGCAGGAGGAATGTCAAATATAAATGCAAGAACCAACCGTTTATCATTATGGAAGTCTTTGGTTCCCTATATGTTGGGTGGAGTGGGTGTCATGCTCTTTCTTGTAGGATTTGCTTTGATTATTCTGGTGTGGTCTTACTTCAAGCAGTCCATTGGGGGTTCAGAGCATGAAGAAAATAATAGATCAGAGCTTCATAATGTTGAGGATGGCGATGGTGGGAAGAATGAAATGACAGACGATATGTCACACGTTTCAGATGACAAGGACAATATGAAAGTGATTGTGATCATGGCGGGGGAGGAGAATCAAATATTGATAAACCAACATTTTTGGTTGTTGAAGCTTAACATCCACATGAGGGAAGACAACGTTGTGACTTCTCATCATGTAAATCTGTCAGGTGAGGTGGTGAACATTATTATTTAAAATACACAAACGTAAATTAGGGTCACTTTCATGACTAGTTATGTAAAGATATACACTGGGAAATTGTAGTTTTCTCTTCATCACCTTCAATCTGCAATATGTGAAGAGAGAAGGGCCTATATACACGTGTCTGGTTTTCCATAGCTCAACTAGTTTGGATCAATCTGTCAATCTTCTGTCTGTTATTTATTTTGAGTCTGCCCCATTAGACACTTAAAATAATGATGTATATCAAATATCACAATAAGAATTATTGCAGGGAATATTACATATAATTTGTTAAATGTTTTAGTACGGTTCTTCAATTCCATAAATTAATTCTTAAAACATTGACAAAATTATATCACATTGAACATAAACTTGACACTAGAGTTTGTTTGTATATATATTCTTTGTACTCTTCAAATGTTAAGGAAAACTTGCTTAAGTTCACAAAGACCTTGAATTTCACTCCATATCTCTGTCGGCTTCAACGTCTCATCTTCATTTGCATCTGTTTTCTTTTCAATATCTAGCGTGTCTAGTATGGTCAACAGAGGCTCAATTGTTGCGCTTCTAATGGGCGACACCATTCCTTTCATGGAGGTCAAAACACAGTGATAATGAGTGCCTTCCACAGCTGATAAAGCCATCGTTGGTTCTCAGTAAGTCCAACGAGTTCACCGTCACAAAGAGGGCATGGAAGCACGTTAGGCTGATAGTGGAAACCTGAGAAAAATGGGTAACATAACCTAAAGGGGAAGAAGGAATTAACATTGCTAGGGAATTTATGGCTGCAAGGGAATGATTCATGGTCGACAATGGAAATGAGTAGCATAAACCTAATCGATGCACCATGGATGTGGTTTGGGTGTGCAATCAATCACCACACTAAATGAAGGGGAGCGACAATAAAAGAAGTGCCAACGTCACGTTTCATAATGCCAACCATGTTTCATGAATTCTTTTTTAATAAATTAAAGCTGGGAGCAAAACAAAGAAACTGAAAAATAATTCACAAAACTTCCATACTATTCATTGGATCATTTTTCACAAACCTTCCATACTATTCATTGGATCATTTTTCACAAACCTTCCATACTATTCGTTGGATCATGTATAAGATGAAGAATATTCCCAAATTATCAAATCTTAGCCATTCATAATTAAAATATTTGAAATTCCTCAATCCTAATTGCAATATAGACCATGATGTAATTAACACAGTGTAATGTACAACCCACCCTCCACTCTATAATATGAGGTTGAGCCTCGAGGGTAAGGCCCACTTCTGTCAGTGATCGTTCTTTCACAAACAGATTTGACGCCCTTTCCGTTAGTAGATCGATTGTCATTTTTGGGACATCATATTTGTTGGGGTCGACTTTTTTTACTTTACCCTTTTCAAAATCCCGATCGGAGCATAAATCATAGGTAAGCGCACTAAATTCTACAATGTTGCAGGCTATAACTAGTGCATCCTGAATATTGACATGTGATAACTAGTTTTTACAAGGTGGAGAGTATTTATTGTCAATTTGACATTTTTTAATGTGCAAATATTATTTTTTTGTTACTGTCAATTTGACATTTGTTAATGGCGTAGCCTAACTTATAGATGAAATGACCTTTTTCATGATATTCTTTTTTGTTATTTTAACCAAAATCCCTCAAAAATTTTAAAAACTTTAGTTTAAGTTGTTTAATTTGTAGAATTTGAGTGCCCCAAGGGGATTTGCAAGTTGCTAAATCCATTTATGCATTAAAAAATGCATTTTAAACAACAAAAAATCACATTCTTTCTTGAAATTGTTTTAACGGATTTCGGTGAAAAAGTCTATTTCATCTATAAGCTACACTAAGTCTTTGTTAAACACAAAGTAAAGAATACATAATAGATTTAGGATAAATCATTCAATGCATTATTCTTTACAACGATACACAAATAAATACATTTTCATGATCATTGGATTCATCTTCCAGGGTCTCTTGGACTCCAATGACCTTTCACATTCCACACCATAACCCTTAGCGGATTAGGTGTCCAACATTCAACCCTTAATCTGAAGGGGTATATATGAGTCCAAGAAGAGAGTTATAATACAAATATGCAATAATGCATGACAACAATAGGTTGAATGATCTCTCTAAAATGATGAAATAAGGTGGGAGAACTCGAGGTCTCAACTGGTGGTGGTTTAAGGATGACCACCAACACTGGAATGCCTAGTGCAGTTCCTATAACTCTTCTAAATCTAGCTAGAAGCTTAAGTATTCTAGTCGAGGAATTGCTCCCAATTTTGTGAAAGGGAGACCATTGGGTCTCCACTGGGTCTCAACCTAGAACACTTAGTACGATTCTAAGAACTCTTCCAAACCTAGCAATAAGTTGAAGTATTTTGCTAGAGGAAGTGCTCCTTAATGCTTTGAAGAGGGAGACCTTCAACCTGGAAAAGGGAGGTCTTCAACCTGTGGTGGTTTAAGGAAGGCCACCAACCAAAGTCATGCTCGGGGGCTTCTTTGTCTCTAGCTACAACTTTAAATTTGTGTATGGTTGTCTCTGGCTGTAAGCTCAAGCAACATGTTCAAGTTGTGGCTCATGCTAACTTGATGTGGCTTTGAGGCTTGTAGATGCCAATCAATTCCCCCTTGTCAAATACAAGGTGAGAAGATGAAGAAAATTCAACAGCAATACTTTTTAATACTCGAGAGCAAATCTTGTGACATGAGCGAAATATCCTCCTGGTTGTTGAATCCCATTGCCAAGAAGTGATCCATCTAAGGTGAATGTTTGTTCTTGAAAAAATCTTGTTTTTGAAGCATTTGTTTGAAGAATGAGTGTGTTGACCACAATGTTTGCATGGGTGAAGATAAAAACAATGATATTTCACATGGCGAACTCGCTCATAATGTTGGCATTTTACAATCTGATGTGAATGTGGAGGAGAAGAAAAAACATGTGAAGAACCATCCTGAAGAAATCTAGCACTCTAAAATTTGATGGGCTTTGAGTAGTCTGGAGTATGAAAAGATGCCTCCTTATCATATCCAAGACCTATTATGTGTTTGTTGCTGATAATATCTTCCCAAGGTCTAATGATGGGCTTGGGAAGGGCAGGTTGAACATGAACATTTTCATGCAAATTTGCTCCTAAAATGGGCACTGAATGTTAATCAACTTCAACCTCACGGATTTCATCACTTTTTGACAGCTGATGGGAGTTTGTCTCAAACTCAAACAAAGAATTATTCTGAACAAAAACAAGTTCAGAATGATGACTACACTATTGTAGCTCATCTTGTTGTAGTTGTGACTCAAGCTACAAAAATTCAATGTTTTCATGTGCTTTTTGTAGATAAATTCTAATGTCAACAAGAGATGCTTCGAGAATTTTCACTATATCATGAACAATATAATGTATCAGAGTTTTCAAGAACTCTAATACTTCATCAACTTTGGCCATTTTCCAACAATTTAAATTCTTGGATCCAAATGTACTCCCAAAAGCAAATAAAAGAGTATTCCCTTTGCTAAAGAAAGATGTATTTGAATGTTACACCAGGACTAAATGAAAAATTGGAGTATCAACAGAGCTTGCAGAAGGGTTATTACCAACACCAAATGTAAGTGTGGTGTCGAACCTGTATATCAAGAACAACAAGAAGTTGTTATCCTTTCCAGACACTAAATAATATAAAGTCCAACTCACAATTTTGTTTTACTTGTTGATTGATTATTGATGTCTTGACAACATGAAACACTTATTTGTCCAAAATAAATGCAAAATAAATGCAATTATCTTGCACTCCACTTCTTGAAAACAAATTGCAGTAAAAATTACATAAAGTTTAGTGCAAAAAGTATATCAAGAGAAGACTCAAGTGTTTAAAAGACCCTGTAAGATGACACATGGTCGTAATCGGTCACTATTCATGGCGTGAAGAACCTACATTAACAAAGTTAAATGGAAGTATTAGTCGAGAAAAAAAACTCAACGACAAGTTAAAACACTATTGTGCAACCATAAACTATTTACTTTTATAATTATTACACAAGAATACATAATAACATCAATATATTATGTTAGGTTGCTTCGTTTTAAATGTTTGATACCGTGCCTAAAATAAGCTTTAGAGTAGATTTAAAAAGATAAAGTTTCATTTTGAATTTAGTATTGGTATAAGAAAATTATATCAAAAAAATTAGGGATAAATGTAGGAATAATGAGTTCGTTGAAAGAAATTAAGTTAAACAAAGTTGGTTCTAGTCACTTATGTATTTGGGATTTATTTACAAGTAAGTTACATTAACATGGTTTTAGTGGTAATAATCATTTTTTGTTTTTAATAATGGTGTGGTATGAGGTACCTCTCTAGCCCTAACAAGTGATTAAGATGTATCATATATTTATGTTTTAATATTAATAGGTTGGTTAATATTGATAAGATAAAAGTTATAATAATCAAATTTAAAAAATCATTTATATTAAATTTGTATATAATAAGATAATTTTGACCATATTAATTTATAACTAAAATTATAATAATCAAATTAATATATAATATATATATATATATAATTTATATATATATATAATATATATATATATTTATTAATTATATATATAATGATAATAATTTGACAATATTAATTCACACAAATACTTAACAATGAATTTTTACACAAATTTACCTAAAACTATGTTATTGGAAAAATAATTAATAAATGAAAAACTTATTTTTCTTACTTTAACTAAGGGAAATAATCATTCAAATAATAACACTAGTATAATTAATTATTTCTATGAAATTACTCTAGCAAGGGTAAAAAAAAAACCACCAAACACCAAGTTAGTTTTAAACACCTTTATTGATCCATAAATTATTTAATTTTACATTTATCACAAACAAAGAAACAATAAATATACTATGTTAGGTTGCTTCTATGACTTCATATGTTTGATAAGTTAGTTAAAATTAAGGTTTATAATAGATGAAAAGAGATAAAATTAAGGTTTACAATAGATGAAAAGAGATAAAATTTTATTCTGAGTTTAGTAATGATGCTTCTATGACTTCATATGTTTGATAAGTTAGTTAAAATTAAGGTTTATAATAGATGAAAAGAGATAAAATTAAGGTTTACAATAGATGAAAAGAGATAAAATTTTATTGAGTTTAGTAATGATGTATTACACTATATGAAAATATCATGGATAAATTCAAGAACCATAAGAGTTAGTTGGAAAAAAATAATTATAATATAAAAATTAAATAAAGCTGGGTCTCAATTTTTTTTTGGTAGGTAAACATCCACGAGGGATTTGAACCAGTGACCTACCACAAGGAGTGCCTTAACAGTGCACCCATTCATCGTCAATCCAAAGCCCCATGGACCTCAAAATTAATTATAATATAAAAATTAAATAAGATTAGGTCTCATCACCTATGTTTTTTTGGATTTACACTCACCAGTTGCACTAATACTATTTTAGTTGGAATAGTCATGGTCCTTTTCTTTATAGCATTGTTCTTCCCACCAAGTGTCCTAATCTTGACAAGTGACTAAGATTTATCAAAGATTCATCTTCTAATGCTAATATGTTAATCAACTTTAATAAGATGAAAGTTATGATAATCAAATATAAAACATCACTTATGTTAATTTTGTGTATAAAAATAATAATTTAGAGAAAGTTAATTTAAACTAATATTTTAATAATAAATTTTTATCACAAACTTAAATTAAAATTATATTATTGAGAAAAGAATTCGAGAAAAAAATAACTCTTCAAATAATAAATCTGTTATAATTCATAATTTTTAACAAAATTATATTAAATTATACTACTAAAATAGATTATCATAAGTTTAAAAAGTTAAGGGAAAAAATAAATCAAAGACTAAGTTTTAAATGCCATTATTTAACTGTAAACTATTTACTTTTACCCTTATCACATATGAAGAAATAATAAAATTAATATACTATGTTATGCTTTTTCATTGATTTCATGAAAATGTTTGATATAAAGTTAAGAATAAGGTTTAGAATAAATTAAAAAGAAATAAGTTTTATTTTGAGTTTAGTATTAATGTAATTAGGTTATATTTAAAAAAAAGATTATGAATAAATTGAGGAATAATGAGAATTTGTTAGAAGAAATTAATTGCAATATAAAGTTAGGCAAGGATGATCCTTATTACGTATGTTTTATGGGATTTAAATTCACAAGTAGGTTGCACTAACACTATTTTAGTTGGAATAGTCATCATCATTTTCTTTACAGTGTTGTTCTTCCCATAAGGTATCTCTCTTATCTTGACAAGTGACTAAGATTTATTAAAGATTCATATTCTAACGCTAATATGTTAGTCAATATTGATAAGATGAAGATTATGAAAATCAAATCCAAAAATATCACTTATGTTAATGTTGTGTATGAAGATAATAACTTAGAGAAAATTAATTTAGACAAGTATTTAGTATTTAACTTTCATCACAAGCTTAACTAAAACACTATCGTTGAGAAAATAATGAATATATGGAAATCTTATTTTAATTTTGAGAAATGTAAATAAGTAAAATAATTTTGACTTTGGGAATCAAGTTCTTCTTTAAACTCTTGTTTCTAATATTATTTTATATAAATGAGCATGGTCTTCAACCATTTGAGAGTATGGTTTTAAGTTTGTACTTAATGTACAAATAAAGGATAACTAGCATAAAAGATAATAGGCTTTATAGGATTGCTTCGAGTTTGATCAAAGTCACTTAAAGCATAAGAATGGATGATATAAAGATGTTAATTTTTGGCTAAAACGATAAGAATGGAAGAGGTGACCACTATGCAAAATATGGATGCCATTAAAAATATTATTAGCGAAATTTAAGGAGAAAAGTATGGCGCAACAAAGAAATAGAGGATAAGAGAAACTTGAGCGATTACAAAAAGGTATTTAACCCCACCCCAACTAGAAGATGAAACATATCTTTTTGTTATACTTAGCTTAAAGAAGAAAATCAACATTATTAAAATAATGGCAAACTCATGCAAACTCCACAATGAAACTAGGTGTTGGAAAAAGTTTAAAATATTGTGAGATGAAAGAATTATTCTCTTTGTGATATACTAAGAAGGTGAAGTATGAAAAACACTCTTTCTCAAAATGTCCAACATAAGACCATAATATATCTCAATTTCAAAATATTTGTAATACTATATTAAATCATCAATCCATGGAGAATTAGAGAAGCTTTTCTCTGATATGAAAGAATTTATTGTGGTATACTAAAAAGGTGGAATATGCAAAACACTTTCTCTTTGAATGTCCAACATAAGACCAAAATAAATCTCAATTTCAAAATATTTGTAACACTATCAATCTTCATAACTTGATAAAACATCAAAACATGAAGAATTGGAAAAGCTTCTCTCAAATCTTTTCAATCATAAACACAATGTTAACGCATACCAACTAATCCTTTATCATTTTTCTTAAAGTCATTTTTTGTAATGTTGGATAAAAAGAAATAAGCCTCAACATACTCATCATCATAAAAAAACAAACTTAAGTCAAATTTAAATTAATAATGTTCAACACTGTTTTTATAAATCCCTAAAACCATGTATCATGTGAGAATTGTAAATGTTGGTAGCCATATGTATTAATTCCAATGTTAATATAAGAGTGAAAATAATCCATAAATGTAGGATATAATTGTCAAGCCAAGAAATAACTCTCGAATTGGAATGTTGTTGCATTGATGAGAATATACTTATAAAACACACAAGAGTGACCCTTGGTTTCATCTTCCAAGGTCAATTCTTATTCTAATTGTTCATAATTCTTTTTATTTACATGTTTACAAGATATTCATCAAATCCACAAGGATTAGTTGTCTAACATTTCCCCCCTTAATTCAAAGGGATTTTTGAAAGTCCAAAAAATATTTTGAATTTTTCAAATTTTTATTTTCTAAGTGCTTTGGTAAAGATGTTTGCAATTTTCTCATTTGTGGAACAATGTCTTAGATGAATAACATTATCCTTTAAATGATATTGAATCAAATGATACTTTGCGTTGACATGTTTAGTTCAATCATGGAATTTGGGATTCTTTGCCAACATAATTGCAAAAGTATTGTTAATCATAAGGGGAATAGAGTTCACTTGTTTGCCCTACAAGTATTCAAAAATTTTCTCAAGCCACATAATCTTCTTTGTTTTTTTTTTGCAACTGCCACATATTATGCCTTTGTCATGGAATCTATTGAAATTAACTATTTGTGTGAACTCCAGGAGATAGCTCATTATCCAAGACTCGTAAGGTAGCCTATAGTAGACATTCCATTTTCCTTATCTCTGTCCAATATAAATCAAAATATTCAATGAAGTCGTCCACATGTGAATATTGGAGTCCAAACTCTTGAGTTCCTTTCAAGTACACTTTAGAACTATTTTTGCAACAATTCAATGTTTTTCACGAGGCTTTTGCATGAATTTGGAAAGGATTCCAACATCAAATGAAATATCTAATCTAGTAATGGTGAGGTAAAGACTTCCTACAAGTTGTTTATACTTGGTTTCATCCTAAATTCATTCCCTTCTTTTAAAGTGATCCTCAAATTCTATTCCATTGGAGTGGATAAAGGATTGCATTAAGCCATGCCAAACTTATTCAACAACTATCTAGTGTACTTATTTTGAGAGAGGAATATATTCTTTGGATGTTGAGTCACTTCAGTGCCCAAGTGGTATTGAAGATGTCCCAAATCTGTCATTTCAAATCATTTCTTCAACCCTTTCTTTATAAATGCAATATAGCATTAATTGCTTCCTTTTATCAACATATTATCTATATATACCACAACACAGACAATAGTTTTGCCAATTTTATTGACTAGCAGAGTTGCATCACCAAGATTAAAGTGTGTGAAATTTAATTTCAAACCATATAAGGATTTGATGAGCTTGCATTCTTTATGTTCTTGTCCCTTTACAACAAAACATTTTAACTATTACATGACATTTTCTTTCAAATATTCATTCAATAAAGTTGTGTTCACATCCATTTGCAAAATTTTCCATCCACTCTGAGCTACCAAGGAGAAAAGAGTCTCAATGGTGGCCCATTTTGTTGCAGGGGTGAAAGTCTCTTCATAATCGACACCTTTCTGTGGAAATCTTTTTGCCACAACCTTTGCTTTGTGCTTGTCAAGTGAGCCATAAAATTTGCAATTGTTCTTTTAAACCAGCTTGCATCCAATTGGTTTGGTTCCGAATGGGGGGTCCACCAACTTTCATGATTCATTTTTTGCAAGAGCATAATACTCTCTTTGCATTGTTTCTTTCCATTCATCATTAGAAGTGGTTTCTTTAAATGAAGTTGGTTCACCGTTAGCAGATAAATTCATTTCACAATCATATGAAACACCCATATCATCAATTGAATCAAAATCATCTACATCAACCATATTTTGTTTGGGAACTTTTGGTCCATGTATTTCCAACCTCATCAAGATGAACACTTTCAAGTGTTTTGGTGAGCCATTTTGGGGGACCTTTAGGAGATGGTCCAGGTTCCTAGACTAATTGAGAAGGGATTGCATCAAGATTCAACCTTCCAATCCTCTTAATCACATCACTTAAAGGGTCTTCCCGATCTGAAGAAGTGGCTAGAACTTCATGAAGAGGAGACAGTGCTTCAAAAGGAGATTCCAAAGGGTGATCCAAGATAGGGATCCACCCTTCAAGATGTGGAATCTCATTTTCAAATTCATGATAAGTTTTTGCATGATTGAATCTATCCAAACGATAAAGTTGTCACTTAACAATGTTGCTAGTCTTGGAAGATTAAAAAAAAATAACATCTCTAGACAAAACAAACTTCTTATTTACCTAATCACAAATATGATATCCCTTGATGGTGTATTTGAATACCCCGAGAAAATGCATTTCTAACTCATTGCATCAAGATTACTTCTTTCTTCCTTAAGGATCAAGACATAACAGGTGGGACAAAGATCTCGAGATGTCTTTCCAAAGAAATGTGACCATAACACATTCCGTGAGTCTTATTTATGAAAACACAACATGGACATTTGCTTTTGAGATAAACTGCACATAAAACTGCATCATCCCAAAAAATCAACTTTACATTTTTTTAAAACATCATGGAGAAAATCATATTCAAAATAGTCATGTTCATTCTTTTAGCTACACCATTTTGTTGAGAATTGTATGAAATAATAATTTGATGTTGAATCCCGTGTTAGCAAAGATAGTTTTCAAATTCATTAGAAGTATATTTTTTTTCATTATCAATAAAAAGGGAGCCAATATGTGATTGTGCATCATTTTCAATCTACGCATGAAAACTTCTGAAAGTTTCAAATGCTTCTGATTTTTTTTTTCAACAAGTATATCCAATGCATCTTGGTGTAAAGTCATCATATATATATTTCCATTTGTAAAAGGAATATTCACATGGCCACACAATTCAAAATGAACCAGTGCAAATTTTCTACATGCTCTAGAAGTAGAATCATGAAATGGATATTTGTTATATTTTCCTACGATAAAGCATCACATCGCTTTAACTTCCTTGGAATAGTTGGCAAACTAGAAACACCATTGTTTTTCAACAAATAAAGGTTATCATAAATAAGATGTCCAAATATTGCATTGCATAGAATACTGGATGGCAATGTACCTTGGTTGTATTGAGAAAGGTATGTAAAGTTCTATAAATAGGAAGATGTTCCTTGAAGGTTCAATGGTATTTCCACTTCTCCTCTAGTAATGATAATTATGTTGTCAAATGCTTTCTTTTCTCTACTTTGCCATCAACCATAAAAATATAGTGACCTTGTTAACGAATGTGAACAAGGGACAACAAATTTCTTTGCAACTCTAGAAGGTAGAGTACATCATGCAATAGAAAATAAGGAAAGCCAAGCAATTTAAGCCTAATGTTGCAAAGTCTTGAGGACTTGAGATTTGATTTGTCTACAAAGTGCATTGCTCCGTCTACCTGTATCAAGCAACCATGCATCTTTGCAAGATGAAAGTGAAGTAAAAAACAAATCTTCAATTATTCTAATATTACAATGAGCAACAATGTAATGAGGAAATTCAAGAGCTTTGCCTTTTGTTGGATCTAGTGTTTTATCTTTATCTTATATGTAGTGTTGTTTGATCCTCTCACGAGGGATTCTACATGTAGATGCATCATGTCCATCTTTATCGCAACAAATGTAGTGAAGATCATATTTTTCCATTAGAAGAAATTTCAGCTTGAAAGTGCCCATGAAATTTTCATGTACATAATATCTAAATCAATCAAAATCGTTTAAATTTAAAAACAAGTGCATATAAATATATGGGAGGGAAAATAATAAATTAATTAATTAACTGTACTTTTTGGTTTATCTCCTTATAGGTTTACTCAAATTTCAAGTGTAGGCACTTGTTGGATGCATAATTAAACAAGTACCCATTATGCATACTTTTGAAAAAACCCACATTGATAAAAAAAATTGAAAATACATTAAAAAAAAAACATGTTTTTTAAATGTATTTTCATTTTTTGTCAATATGGGTCTTCTTAAAAGTATGCATAATGGGTACTTGTTTAATTATGCATCCAACAAGTGCCTACACTTGAAATTTGAGTAAACCTATAAGGAGATAAACCAAAAAGTACAGTTAATTAATTAATTTATTATTTTCCCTCCCATATATTTATATGCACTTGTTTTTAAGATTTTTCATGTCTCTGAAAAATCTTAAAATTCCAAAGATTTTCAGGGATGGCATTAAAGATAAAATATCATGTCTATGAAAAGCCTTAAAATTCCAACGATTTTTAGACACGACATTAAAGATAAACACCACGTCTATGAAAAGCCTTAAAATGTGTTAAAGAAAAAAAATTATAATAGTTTTCAACCATAATATTAAAGATAAAATATCATGACTTAGAAAAACCTTAAAATTTTGACAGTTTTACAACCATAAAAATAAAACTAAAATCATGACTAAAAAAAACCTTAAGTTTTCAACATATTTCAACCATGACATTATGGAAAACTTTTATGACTAAAAACACTTTTAAAATGAACACTTAAATGAAAAGTCATTATACCAAGAGCAATGTCTTTTTTAAATGCTAAAAGTATAACAATTTTAAAATTTTAGTCTAAGACAACTTGACACATTGAAACAAAAATTTAAAAATCAACCATCAAATTGACACACAGTGTAAGCGAACTCGACCGACTGTAATAAAAACTTAAAGATCAACCATGAAATTGACACATTGTAAGGTTAGACTCGATCCATTATAATGGTAACTGTAAAATCAACTATCAAACTAACAGATAATGGGTTCAGATTGCTAATCGATGATCGACACAGACCCTGCAAAAATAACAAAATAATAAATAAATGAAAATGAAAAATACAAAAGAAAACAAAATTAAAATATTAAAAAAAAATTAAAAAAAAAAAAAAACGAAAAAAATGAAAAATAATAACAAGTAAATAAACATTTATATTAAAACACAAAAAATTAAAAAAAACATGACAAAAAACACAAAAGTCTCAAACGTAAAAATAAAAATAAAAAACACAATTAACTTATAAAGATAAAATTTAAACAAAAATTTAATATATAAAAAATGAATAAATAAAAAGTATTTCCAAAAAGTCCATTGGATCTTGGATAGACAGTGATCGGATGTTGTGTTAAGACACTCCTTGATGTGAATTCATCTGTTTAACTCCCACCCCGATTGGTATGATATATTGGACATGATGAAGATGGTTTCTGACAAGCTTACCAAAAAATTATATAATATAAGATAAAAATTAACCTAGAAAATAAATAAATAATAATGTAGAACAAAAACATTAAAAAAATTTCAAAAAAAAAATAAACAAAGCCTGTGGGCTGGGTGGCCCAAGCCAATTCACGCAACTCCCCACTTGCCCAAACCCGAGGCCCCACATGCCTTGGGCAAGCGAGGATAATTCTACGCAACTCCTTACTCACCCAGGCCCGAGACCCCTCGGGCCCTGGGCAGGCTAGGCCGATTCCTGAAATCAACCTTGCCCACCCAGTGCAGCTCCTCGCCTACTTGGACTCGAGGCCCCGTGAGGGCGAGGCCAATTCATGCAGCTCTTTGCCCTCCCAAGCCCGAGGCCACACGAACCCTAGGCAAGGTAAGGTAAATTTTTTTGTAAAATGTTTTTTTTTAATTGATTTTAATTTGTCTTTTTAATGTTATTTATTTTTTATTTTAACATTTATTTTTATTTATTTTTTAATTTTTTTTAAAGGAATTTTTTTAATGTTTTTTTTTTTTTTTTTTAAAAGAATGGTTTTAAATTTTCAGTTTAATCTTATTTGGAATCTTTTTTTTTTTGGGTAAAAAAAAAAAAAAAAAAAAAAAAAAAAAAAAAAAAAAAAAACCTATGTTCATCATCTTTATTTTTATTTCTTTTAATTTAAAGGGAATTCTTTTAATGGCTTTCTTTTTCTTTTCTTCTTCTTTCTTTTCTTTCTTTTCTTCTTCTTCTTCTTCTTCTTCTTTTTTTTTTTTTTGACCTAAAAGAAGGTTTTAATATTTTCAGTTTAAATCTTATTTGAATCTTTTTTTTGGGGAAAAAAAAAAACAAAAACAAAAAAAAAAAAACCTTAAAATGTCATTCATCTTTAACCAAATTATATATATTTTTGTCGAGTTATTGACAAATTATTTTATGGTGTATTGAAGTATTAATTAACGGATATTTAAATATATAAAAAATCGTACCCTTAACTATATAATATATATATATAATATATATAATTATATATATATATATATATATTATATATATATATATATATATATATATATTAACTTTGCGAAAAAAATTAAAAATAAAAAAATTTCATTATAAAAAAACATTGCAAAGAAAAACAAAAAATCACATGTTTTGAAAACTGTTAAAAACAAGCATCGTAGGACTAAAAACAAGAAGATGAATAAAAAAAACTTGAAAAATGGTCAAATAATTAACATTTAAAAAAGAATTGTGCATAATTAGGACATAAAATATTTGAAGTGTCAAAAATATGCGTTAAAAAAATTGTTGATGTTTTTCAAAATCCATATGAAAATCACCAACATTTAAAAAAATATATCCACACTTAATACATTAGAAAATTTAAAGTGTGAAAAATAAATCATCTAAAAAAATGGTTGATGCTACATCAACACTTTCCAAAATCAACACGAAAATCAAAATGTTCATACTTAATACATAAGAAAAATTCAAGTGTCGAAAATATGCTCCTAAGAGAATGTGTTCTGAATCAACACTTTTCAAAATCGGATGATTTTTTTACTACCTCAAAAAATGGGTAATCAGTAAAGTTTTCGTTTGATCGGTAACTATGTTGAGAATCATGTGATTGATTCTTCCCTTAATGAGAAAATCACATTGTTTCTTCAAAGAACAGAGTTGATGTCTTCCTCTTTTTGAAATTTTTTTCTCATTTTGCAAACTTTTCCAACAAGGTGTCAAAAGTAGTCACATTGAGTTGCGCACTAGCTTGTGAGGTTTCAAGATAGTGAGAGTATGAAGAATAAGGGGCCTTGGCAAAGGATGTGAGAAGATTTTCCATCTTAACTCCAGTGACATCTACATAATGCATGATGACTATAATCTCTGATGCTACGACCAAGAGGTCATCATCTTTCAAATCAAGGTTGAAAAGTTTGACCATTAACTGAACAATTCCAATTCTGAACATCAATCATATAGATCTTTCAACTTCTTCAATGCAACATAAGAATTTGTCATTGCAACTATATGACAACTCACATCTTCACTTTTAGAAGAAACAATTAGGGTACACGCTTTATTGTCCTTGTTCTCCCAAATAGTGAACACCTTGTCTCGTGTGGTTTTGGTGGGTACATTATTATCCTCTCCTTCATAAATACATTTCCATAAATCATTAAAAATAAAAATAAAAACATATTTGATTTTTCTATACCATTCTTTATAATTCTCCTTGCGAATCAACACTAACCAACAATAAGGATGAGAAAGTGCATCTTCAGAATATCTCTTACTTCCTCATAAATAGTACTTGTTTTCTAAAAATGATTTTAAATCAAATAGTTAAAACAATATAATCCAAACCATCTATAAACTCTTGCAACAAAAAAATAAAATATGTACAAGTTTTCCCTTCAAAAACATTAACAACAAAGTACATGACATCACCAAAAGTCCAAATGTGATTAATAAAAAATGGGAAATCGAACATTTTCATTTTTAAATATTTACTATCCCATATGCATTGGATGCCATGTCAAAAAGTAGTATCATAATTTATTTATTTTTTCGATCAAGTAAGAGTAGGACCTTCTATTAAACTTAGCCAAATATACATAATTTACAAGAAGCCGCACCCGCTCTGTGAGAGTTCAACAGTCAGCCGGGTAGGCTGAACAAAACCAATCATCCAAAACCAAGAGAAACCTAAATAAAAAAGCCGGGGAGAATCGCCAAACAATCAAGGCACAAGGTCATCTGGAAGCTCTGCCATGCTTCAAATGAGCCTAGAATTCCTTGGAGGGCTAGTCCATTGAACTGGAGGTCACGAAAGGCCACAAATGACTTGCCGTGGGTCCACTAGAGGTCCCACCACTAGCCAAGCTTAAAACTGTCAAACATACTTGACAGAAATTAAAAGCATAACACTCTAATCTTTTTTTGGGTCCAACCAACTAGCACAAACACATTGCCACCGTTGATCAACTGACTAAGATCCAATGGTCTTTGTGAATATCGGAAGGACGAGAAGCGTGAGAGATAACCGCCCGATGAGGGTGGTTTTCTCTCTCCTCGCTCCGCTACGTGTCGCTCGAAGAGTGGAATTGGAGCCAAACTTAGAAAAGCCAGAAACCATTCGAACCCCACCCAATATACCGCTTATGGTATTGGAAAGGTTGATTCGTGGGAAAAAACAAACACGTCCTTTCACCACGTGTTGACCTTCAATTCCGTCCACCTGGATTCTCTTACATACACCACCTAAGCCATATGAAGAGGGACACCTCATCCTGTGGAGCTATCTGAGTCAAACCTTTCATCACTCAGTCAAAAGGATTCCAAATTTTGGAAAGTAGCTGAACCAAGGCGAGTTAGACTGTGTGGGGTTCTCCAACCTCCTGTCGTTCTTCTGGGTCCCTTTGATCCATCCTGTTAGTCCATGGTTCCATATCCTGTGTTGCCTGATAGAGACAATCCTCCCACAATTTGCCTGGGGGTAGCGAATCCCAAGCATACCTAGAATCCCTGTCCCTAATTGTGACTCCTTCATTCGCCAATCGATCCTCTAACATATTAGCTTTCCTTTTCACATGAGAAAATCCGACAATTATAAGGGTTCGCAGGTGAGCATAGATGCGGTAAAAAACCTGTAAAATCTTTCAGTGCTTCAACACTCTATTTGGAGAGGTTCCATTACTAATTTTCTTAGCCGCTCTAATAATTAATTCTGAATCCGTTTCAATTATAACATTGTGTGAACTAGAATTCACTAGGATTTCCAAGCATTTCTCTAATGCCATGAGCTTAGCCATGTTATTAGTGGCCTTCCCCAAGTGGCCATGGAATATCTCCTATATTGTCCTTGATCATCTCTTATGGCATCTCCAAAGCCCGTTAATCCTAGGTTGCCCTTAGCTGCTCCATCAATATTAACCTTTAAGAAACCATAAGGAGGGGGCTTCCAAATGTTAACACTCTTGTTTATAAGGCTCACGGCCTTCATTGTTCCCAGAGGATTGATAGACTGGAGACCCAAGTGAAGTATAATTCTCTCCTCTTAGGGCAGAGGAGGATCTTTAGGAAGGGTCCTTAGCAAGCTTCTTACTTTGTCTTTGAGATGCCTTAGAACTTGCTCAATTATGTGTTCTGGCTTGTTTGTTTTGTTTTTGAAGATCCGACTGTTGCGTTCTTTCCACACATTCCAGATGACAAAACCTGGAATCAAAATCCAGGCTTTGTTAACTATCTCATTCCCTGAGAAGTTTTTCCTCCAGTTCTTTAGAGTGTTGGATACGCTGAGACTATCTCTATCAGTTTGTCTAAAAATAGAGCCCACCCAGTCCCACACCTTTGAAGTGAAAGGACAGAGGTTGAGAAGGTGTTCAATCGTCTACTCATGAGCGCCACATAGGTAACACCTGGAAGGACCAATGAAGCCTTTCTTAAGGAGATTCTCCCAAGTTAAGATATTCCTTTGACGCACTAGCCAGATGAATAACTTTATTTTCATCCAATGTCGACTTTGCCAAAGTTTCTTCTAGTCTAGATTAGGATTAACAAAGTTAAATCATGTGACTTCTTGTTTAGCCTCTTTGAGGTTAAAGTTACCTTAAGTATTCTTTCCCCATCTTGATTGATCTGTTGAGGAAGAAACTAGAATCCTTCTATGCTCTAGCTCCTGGGTGAGATCTTTTGCCTTGGTCTTCAGCGGGTTTTCATCACTATATCCTAAAACCTTCCACTTCCTCCATTTTCCATTATTCCTTCCCTGATCCTAGAAGTATTTTACCAAAACCATACCTTTCATGTCTGTGTCACTTTTGAGCACTGCAAGTTCATCCCTATAAAGGTTGGGTTCCTGTTGCCAGTTATCCTCCCAAAATCAAGCAAGGTCCCCTGCTCGAATTTCCCAAAAACAATGTTGTTGAACAATATTTTTATTATCCTAGGCAAGGTTCCAAATATGGGAGCCCCTGAGATGTTCTGACATTCTAATATGATCCTTCTCCTGCCAGTATTAGCATACTTCTGTTTCCAAATCTTAGCCCAGGGGGCATTCGGTTCCTTAATCCATCTCCACCAAAGCTTGGCTCCTGAAACTCTGTTGAGGGTCTTAGGATCGTGAAGCCCTAATCCACCATGGCTCTTGGGTTTGCAAAGCTTGTCCCAGGCTACTAAAGCCCACTTCTTTTTCTCTTCCCCTCTGCCCCACAGAAAGTCCCTTTGTATGCTTCTTATCTGCTACTTAATACCTTAAGGAGCAGGAAGAGCTGAAAACACAAAAATGGGAATGGCCTGCAAGACTACCTGTGTGAGTACAAGGCGTCTTGCCAAATTTAATGACCTGCATGTCCATTTTCTAACCTTGTCCTGAAGTTTATTTAATATTGGCTCCCACACTTTCTTACTTTGAGGTTTGTCAATAAGAGGAAGGCCAAGATATTTGGAAGGTAGTTGTTCCCTTTGAAATCCAAGAATTCAGTAATGTTTCTCTGAATAGTAATATTAGTGTTAAAGAAAAAAACTTTGGATTTGTTAAGGCTTACCTCTGTGCCTGCTGCCATAGCAAATTCATTTAAGATGCTTTTGATTACTCTGGCTTCCACGACTGTGAGTATGCCCTGCAACATTGTATCATCCACAAATTGTTGATGAGTGTTTGCCTCTCTATCCGCGGTAAGTTTGATACCCTGAATTCGTCCTTCAGCATTTGCCCTTTTAATTTCTTTTCTTAGCCCTTCCATCATGAGGACGAAGAGGAACGGTGAGAGCGGATATCCTTGTTTTAGCCCTCTGGAGGGTGTGAAGGTCCTTGACGGAGCTCCATTAAGCAGTATGGAAAAACAGGTTGAGGTGACTAATGCCATGACCCACCTTATCCAATCTTGGTCAAAACCATAGGCTTTTATAATTGCTCTTCTGTAAGACCAGCTCAATTTGTCATAGGCTTTCATTAGGTCCAACTGAATGATCATACTAGCTTGTTTATTGCTTTTTAGAGAGTGTACCACCTCATGAGCTTGGATGATATTGTTGAGGATTTGTCTTCCCTCCACATAGCCTGTTTGCTCCTCGGAGATGAGAGCGGGTAGAAGTGGTTTGAGTCGATTGGTTATTACTTTGGAGATAATTTTATACAGCACATTACATAAGGCTATGGGCTGAAAGCCATAAAGAGTCATGGCATTTTCCTGCTTTGGAATCAAAGCTATGAAGGATGCATTTAGAGCCTTCAATATCTTTTTGGATCTTCTTGAATCCTCCACAACCTCGAGGATATCATGTTTGACCATTTCCCAACAGGTTTTGAAGAAGTCTACATTGAATCCAAACGGGTCCGGTGCTTTACCATTCTGCATTTCATTAATTACTTCACTGACCTCCTCTTCCGAAATTGGCCTGTTGATATTGTGGTTGTCCTCTCTGGTAACTAGATGAGGGATATACTAAGTGAAATCATCAATGAACCTAGATATGTCCTCCAGTGGTTCCTTTGCAATATTGCAAAAGTGTTGTACAAGGATCGATTCCATATCATTGTGAGAAACAAGTTCAATACCTTGAGAATCTTTAATCTTTGTGATTATGTTGTGTGCCCTATGAGCGATAGTGGATTTATGGAAGAATTTTGTGTTTCTTTCTCCCTCTCTAATCCATTATATTCTTGATTTCTGCCTCTAGAAAAATTCTTCTTATGAGCATCGATCCTCCCATTCTTCCCGCAGAGAGTCAGCTAGTTTTTGTCATTCTTCGATGAAGCCCTCTGTGATGTTGATCTGATTGATCTCCTGGAGCTTCTGCTCAACTTCTCTTTTGGCTTTGAAGATATCTCCAAATTCCTTTTTGTTCCAAGCTTTAAGACGGGATTTGATATGCTTAAGTTTCTACTGGAGCATGTACATTTTTGTGCCCTATATTCATTCAAATCCTCTCACCACCATTTATCAATGTTATTAGTGAAATTAGGGTATGAGAGCCAAGAATTTTCAAACCTAAAAGGTTTGTTTCTCGGAATGCCCATAAAGGTGGCTTCTAGCAGTACAGACTAGTGATCTAATCCTCCAAAGGGCAGAATGGAGGCTAGCATGGCGGGTCCGGTGAGAAGGAGGTCCTTTGAAATAATGAATCTATCAAGTTTGGAAGCAACTTGATTAGCCCCTCCACTTTTGTTGTTCCAAGTGAAGGTTCCATTAATTGTTTCAGTATCCACTAGACCCATGTTCATAATGAAGTTCTGGAAGGCCATGGAGTCTCTGCCTAGCTGTCTAGTGCCTCCATTTTTTTGTTGAAAGAGATCTTATCATATTGAAATCTCCTGCAACGATCCAGGGCAAAATGGGATGTCTTGCTCTTAGATCCTCCAGGGAGGTGAGCAACTTGAGTTTGTTTGCTTGCTTTTGAGGTCCATAAACATTTGTAATCATGTATATCTCCTTGTCCCTACAGGTTGACATATCAGGGAGAGATAGTTTTTGGATGCTTCAGCATCCAGAATTCCAAATTTTTGTGGGTCCCACAAGGTGAGAATCCTCCCTGCCGAGTTGCTTGTCTTAACCTCTAAATACTCATATTTGCAGAACCACTTAATACAAATATCTCTTATCTTTTCCATTGAACATTTTTTCTCCTGAATAAAAACCATGTCTGGTTTTTCTTCTTTCATTTTGTTACTAAGATTTATTTGTTTCCTCCTGTTCCCTATGCCTCTAATGTTCCAGGTTGTGAGCTTCATTAAGAAAGGTTAGTAAAGGAATAACTGGTGAGATATTTCATCTTACCTGAGTTGATCAACAGTTTTCCACATTCGTTCAGCAGTTCATTCTGTCTCTTTCTACTCTTTTCCTACCTGAGTTCTTTGGAGATTGTGCCTGAGAATTCTCCATCATCTTGACCTCGCTTGGTTCCTGGCTTTCATGATTTCTTTTGACTCTAGCTCCCTTCGCTTGTGACCTCCAAAGAAAGAGTTATTGTACTCTGTCATATTCCTCTTTTGGCAGGTAGTCCACTCCTATGTTTTTTCCTTGTTCCAGAAATTTCTCTAGATCTAGATTCTCCCTATCCAGAATCTCTTGTAGCTCATGGTCCTCTGTTCCCGCTTCACTTGGAGTCATCTCCTGGTCCCTGCTGATCTCCATCAAGCTTGGTAGATCATCCTTTTTCTGGTTGTTTACTATGATATCCTCCATGTCAACTACCTTATCCTGCTTCTTTGTTACATTCTCCATGTCCTTAACTGTCTCATGGTTCCCCTCCTCTTCCTATAGGATCTTGAAGCTGTTGTGTCTTGTATGTCTATCCTCATTTACCTTCTTGTGTGGATGCTTTCCCCCTTTCCCTTTGCTCTCGACCTTGGTGAAGCCCTCGTGATCTCTCTCCACAATTGTTTTCTGGTTGCCTTCCCTGTTGATTATGGGGCAATCTCTACATAGATGCCCATGTTCATGGCATTTGCAACATCTAAATGCTATGTGCTCATAGTCCACAGTCTGCACCCATTCTTCATTGTATACTTCTAAAATTATCGCTTCTGGAAGGGCTCAAGATAGATCCATTTCCACACATATTTGGGCAAAGGAGGTATACCTTCCTTTCAGAGTTGCCTCTGAGATCTTTAGAAAATGCCTCAGCTTGTTGCCTATGGATTTCAAAGATTTTGGTAGCCAATAATCCAGAGGAAGGGAATATAGTCTGATCCAAACCAATACTGATGTGAATGTTTCACGTTCCGGGACAAAGTTCATCATCCATGGCCGCATGTAGAGTCCTGCCGCAGCATAGAAATAGGGCCCCCCTTCAAACACTCTATCTTTGTCCTCTAGGCTTGTGAACACAACTGTGAAAAAGCCCTTAGAACCCAGATGTAAATGTATTTCTCTCTTTGGCTTCCAATGGCTCCTTATCCAAACATGTAACGCCCTCTCCATCGACCATAGCCCCATGAACTTGCATATGATTGCATGCTCCATCATATGATCCCTATGTGCCTGTATCGATGGGTTGCTCAATACGACCCGGGGAATAATGCCTGACTTGGGCTTGCAGACCCTAGTTGTCTTTATGGAAGCCGGTCTTTCACTGCTACCTCCATTCTCCTTTTCTTTGCTAGTTTCCTATTGATTCCCTTCTTGATCCTGATCTCCACTTCTCCCATATGTCCCCTGATTTCGTGCTTCTGAAATCTTCTCCAGAGGTTTTTTGAGATGTTTCTTTCCTGTGTCCTTACTTCCTTTTGTGACTGCCCGATTGTAGGAGGGAGCAGCACTCCCCCCTGTGCTCTCCACCATAGTACCCTGAATCCAAAACCCTGTTGTCAACTCCAACCCTAGCTCAGCTCCCAAACCATGTCTTCCTGAAAAAATAACTTATAAATTTTTAATCATATCATAATTTAATAAAATACTATTATAATAATTAAATAATTAAATTCATTCATATATTATATGTTTTAAGTTTTAATATGAAAAATGTTCATGGTCCTACACAACAAAATTCTATACATTAAAAAATCTCAAACATTAATTTCATTTAATTAAATTTATTTTTTAGAATTTAATCTAATCTTAAAATTTGGAATTTAATTTATAAATTTAAAATTGATTTATTATTATTATTGCTAATTTTTTTAACAAGTTTATGAAAATTTAAAATAAATATGATTACAAAGTTTTATGTTTAAATATCTAACATGTAATTAATTTAGAAGTTATAACCATAATAATAATGGTCAGAATTAACCATATCACCTAATAGTAATAATTGTTAAAATTAACGATATCTCAAGAAAAAACCAATCTCATTACCAATTTATCTAAATATTAAAAATAATAAATAAATTATTATTATCCTCTCAAATAAAACCTTCTTATGAAAATATTTTCATAAAGTTTATATAGTAAAGAATGTGTAGAAAAACATTTGAGTGGATGCTTAAAATTCATCCTACACATGGGCATATACCAACATCTATTATAGCATATATCTTAAAGGCTTTGAAGCAATCACCCATGCCATTAAGATTGGGGTTACATTGTCTTTTTTTGGAGCGGGGAATGTGAATTTAGATGGCCATGCCGTGGTTTCAAACATTTGAATTAATTTAGGATGCCAATCAATATTCAAAGCAATCCAAATTTTCTATACTATTATTCCATCAAATTTGATTGTAAAATTTCATGATTACAAATTATATATGTGTGAGAATGTCAAATTGAATGAAAATTGTTAAATATAAGTATGTTTTTTTATGATCCATAAATAATTAGCAACTTAATGTAAAATCAAAATGGTTAAGTTGTTCAAACATGGGTTTTAAATAGTTAATATAACATAATATATCTAATTTTCATTGGTTGAGTTGTTCAAACATGGGTATATATATATTTTTAGATAGTTTATGAATAGATCTGTTAAATAGGATTTTGATTAAATTTTCATTTGTTCAATAACATTTAGGAATATAAATATATTTATATAATTATCATCAATTTTATAGATTTCTATCAAACAATTCTAGGAATATTTTGAAATTGGATGGATAAAATTGAAGTTAACCATCATTATATTGATTATCTATTTTGGAAATATTTTGCAGTTAGATGAACTAAAGTGACACATTTATTTCTTTGTGTGTTGTTAAACATTCTCATAAAATTGATCAAAGCTAAAATGTATTGAATGTGTTGTTTTTCTAAACAAAGTTGCTTTTTATAAATTTATTATTGACCTTACTCTTGTCTATCCAATTCTAGAATACTCTTAGAATTACATTCGAGAAAAATCCAGCAGTAAAAACTATTGACATTTATAATAAATTTACAAAAAATAGTATCATTTAGACAAATGAAAAATTTGATACATTTAACCATGTGCAATCTTATGTAATAAATTTACAAAAAATAGTGTCATTTAGAAAAATGACACATTCGATACATTTAACCCTGTGTAGTGTTATGAGAACATTTAAGAATACATAAAGAAATAAAGGTGTCACAATCATTCGCGTTAGCTTCATTTTCAAGTCAATATTCAACTTTTGAACTTCTCAACAACGAAGGCCATCTCTTCTTGTGATCGAGTGTTAGTTCATCTCTCCATAGTGTGTATGAAAGGATGAAGAACTATAACAACCCATGAGACTCTTTGAGTTAAACATTATAAATGTTTTACCGAGGAAGTTATATGACTTGGGAGAGAATTAGAAAAAGGTTAGGCTCTGTTCAAAATATGATATGTAAAACACTTGAATAAAAAAAAATATAGAAAAAAGCGCACATACAATAAAATTACCTGAAAATAACAAGAAAACAAAAAAAAAGCAACAAAAAACAAACAATTAAAATAACCTAAATAATAGTTTCTTAGCTCTTCCTCCACTTAAACATGAATTTAGTAAGCCATGACCACATCTATTTTTGAAGTAAAAAAATCATTTGTCCATGTTAAACCTTGATTATGAAGAATACATTTCTATAAACCATGACCACATATATAGAAATCATTGGTCCATGTGAAACCTTCATTATGAAGAATACATTTCTATAGTAACTTATGTCAATTGTAAAGAACTCTCACTCTTTCTTCATTTTTTCAAACAATTCTCCCAAATTTCTATTTTGGTTGTTGTAATTACATTACAATTCTCCCTGTAACATTTAAAATTTAAAATTATACAAGACAAAGTTGCAACCCCCACTATAACATTCAAAATTGCTATCACATTCAAAATTGTACATTGCAAAAAATGCAATTGATAAAAAATAGAATGACGTACACCCAAATTCCCCTTTTATTTGTTGTAATTACAATACAATCCTCGTTACACTTTTACAAAACAGAGGTGCAATAGATTAAAAAAAATGGCATACTATCTTAAACTGTCCAATTTTGTAAAATAGGGTCGTTAAATGAATCAAGGCATCAGTTCTCATGTGAGTAAATCGTCACAAAAGTTCTTTTGACTTGTGTCTGCATGAGGTCCTCACTGTTCTTCAAAGTGAACCAAAGATGCATTAACTCCAAAAGGAGTGTCCTCACCCCCTGATCTTCTTGTTCCTCCAATCTAAATCTCACAAACTATCATCCTTGTAACAAAATGATTCGAAGGCATTTCCTCCAATGAGCATGGTAAGGTGGCCAATGTTTCATCATCATTTGTGTCTCCATGGACTCTATTTGCATTAGAATGATTTGAGAGTTGAGATTCCTGAGTTCATCTTTGCAAAACCAAAATGTTTCTATTTTGAGATAAAACGAAGCGACTTCATGAAACATTAACTTCTCTACACCGTAAAGAAGGCCACCTTTTATGGTTGCCACATTGCTAGTGCCTCATCCAGAGTAACACCTTAGCTTGGATACTTTTCTTTTGCTGAAGCAAGCACTGATCCTTCTATTTCATTAAATCAAAAGAAAAGTTACATATTGTACAAAAACCTGATACTTTACAAGAAGACAGGAAAAGGAATCCTTGCAAATGCCAAGGACCCCCCGACCTACTACATTGTGCACCCATCTTAAGAGAAGCTGGCGTGGAAAGGCTACCAGAGCCCCCACCCACTAGGGAAATTGCGTACAGATACATTCCCCGAAGCCGATTAACAAACACAAACAACCCTAATCGCATGGAACCCACACCCCACAAAAGAGGGAAAGGACGCGCCAAAAAAGCTTGATGAATAATGCCCATCTGGCCCACAAAACCAAACTGTCATTCTTTGTCGTTGATCCTAGCCGCTGGATCCAACGGACAGGTATCATATTGCGCACCCAAACATGTCTGAAAAATAATGTGCGATCAAGGGCGGTATTACAGTCAATCCCTTGTCCACGTGTAGCAATCTTAATGGGATCGCTGCCAAAACTAAAAACCACAAACTGCTCATGGGACGAATGATCACCGGAGCACCGGCCCAGGCGTGGTTTTCAGACCTGAAAGTTGGAAGAGGGAGAATACCAGCAGCCGGAAAACCAATTCTCATTATCTGACTATCCTTTCCACAACCTCTATCCCCGATACTGAGCTTGTTTGAGAAATGACCCCGTAAATTGTCATCTGAGAACTTGAGGCTCCCCTTCACCTGACTCCAGTAGAGAGTGAGACAAATACTGGCTTGCCTTTCTATAAAATGCATTCCGAAAGGTTGAGAGACATCTTACCGGATAAATCAATTCATGCTTGCTATTTGGGTCCGATAAAGAAACATTTCCCTATCTTTTGCAGCTTGTTCCTCGCATAGAGCCTTTAAATGGTTTTGAGGAATCTCCCGCCACTTGTACGCTATCCCACAATCTGCATTGTTCACCCCTTGGTTGGCCAAAAGGTCCACTAGTTTATTGGCCGAACGTCGAACATGGTTGAAACTCACTGTTCTTAGCCCTTGGAGGTGAACTGGATTCTTTAGTAAACCAGGATTAGTTTCCAGTGATTAGAAACTTTCTCCGGCCGAGTACCACAATTAATTCTTTTCACAGAGTTAATAGTAATCTCCGAGTTCGCTTCAACAATGACGTTTGAGCAATGATTTTGGATTAGAAACTCTAGACATTGTTCCAGAGCCATTAATTCTGCCATACTATTTGTGGCTCTACCAAGGTAATAGTGGAAGATAAATATAATTCTGCCTTCTTCATCTCTTAAAACGCCTCCAAAACCAGCTATTCCCGGGTTGCCTTTTGAAGCCCCATCAATGTTGTATTTCAGATAGCCTTTCGGTGGAGGTTGCCAGAACTCCTTCCCTATATCCATTGTTGTGTCCTTTCTGATTAGACCTTGGGGAATAATCCCTTTCATTCCCAATTGTCTGAAAATTCTCAGCTCGGACAAAGAGGGGGGATTTTTGGGGAGATTGCGAACTGTGGTACTAATTGTCCTCCGACGTTGTTTCAGGATAAGATAAAAAAGACATTGTGGGGTGGACTTTTCACTTTTGAAAATCCTTTTATTCCTTTCTTTCCAAACATTCTAGATAATGAAGCTTGGCGTCAAGGCCCAACCCAGATTAATGTACTCATTCTCTGAAAAGTTTACTCTCCAATTGTTTAGGGTATTAGTGATACTACTTCTGTCCCTATGTGACTGCTGGAAAATGGAAGAGAAGGAATCCCATAACCAGGTAGTATAAGAGCAGCTGTTAAGAATGTGCTCTGTATTCTCCTCCTTCTCTTCACAAAGATGGCATCTGGAAGGCCCCATAACACCCCTTTTCCGTATGTTGTCCCAGGTTAAAATTTTCTTATGATGAACCAACCACATGAAAAGCTTGTTTTTCATCCAACCTTGGTGCTTCCAGAGGCGCTGCCATGTCTTATTTGGAACCTTGTAATCAAGCCCAAGAAGAAGACTTTTGGCTTCCTTAAGATTAAAGTTACCTTTATTGTTATTACCTCATCTCAATTGATCTTGCCCCTCTGTAACTAAAATCATCCTTTGTTTAAGCAAGCTCCCAAGAGCCTCTACCTTAATTTTAATGGGGCTATCATCTATGTAGTCAAGTTTCCTCCAGCTTCTCCATTTTCCCAAGGTCTGCGCCAGATCCTAGAAATCCTTGAGTTTGTTTAACCCTTGGTGGTTTGTTTCCTGCTTGAGGTTAACAAAGTCCTCTATTAACGGTATTGATTCTTGCTGCTACTTGTCTTCCCAAAAGAGTGCAAGATCGCCTGCTCTGATTTCCCAGAAGTTGTTATTTTGAACAAGGCTTCTGTCATCCCAGGCTCTATTCCAGATGTGAGACCCTTTCACATTACCAAACATTCTTATTAGATCCTTAGTGTGCCAAGAGCTGGCATTATTTTCTTTCCAGATCCTTGCCCACTGTGCTTTTGGCTCTTGAACCCAGCGCCACCAAAGCTTGGCTCCTAGAACTTTATTAAGAATCTCCTGATCATCCAAGCCTAGTCCCCCCTGTCTCTTGGGTTTACAGATTTTGTCCCAAGAGACTAGGGCCCATTTCTTCTTAGTTTCTTCTTTACCCCAAAGGAAATCTCTTTGAATGCTTCTGAATTTCTCTAAAACACCTTTGGGAGCTGGGAGGGCCGATAACATGAAAATCGGGATCGATCGCAGGACTGCCTTTGTCATAACCAACCTGCCTGCCAGGTTCAAGACCCAGAAGGTCCAATTTTTGACTTTGTCTTGCAATTTATTAAGCACTGGTTCCTAGATACTTTTGTGCATTGGTTTGTCTGTGAGAGGAATTCCCAAATATTTTGTGGGGAGGGAATCCCTTTGGAAGCCCAGAATTATTGAAATGTTTCTCTGAATAGCAATGTTAGTGTCTAAGAAGAAGATTTTTGACTTGGAAAGATTGACTTTAATACCTGTGGCCAAAGCAAATTATTTCAAGATTTGATTGTAAGTTGAAGCTTCTTTGACAGTGGGGAGCCCTTGCACCATGGTATCATCTACAAATTGTTGGTCAATTAGAGCTTGACCATTTTCAAATAATTGAAGACCTTTGATTTTGCCCATTACCTTGGCATGCTTAATAGATCTGCCTGTAGTTTTTAACCCTGTACAGAAATTACCTGAATACGAATTCTAAATCACACGAAAAAACAAAAATGCGAGAGCATAACACATGAAACACATATACACAGAGATTTCCCTATGGATCCCAAAACCGGGACTACCAGCTTGATTTTTCATTATATTCCTTTCAATGTTACAATACATATTTATACATGCCGAAGCATCCAATACCATGGACCGAAAACCATCACGTCCAATACCATGGACCAAAAAACCATCGCATCCAATATCGTGGACCGAAAACCATCGCGTCCAAAAAACATGTGCGAAAATCATGCACAAAACGATAGGTAGGTTCGCCCAATCTAACATAGGGTCCAAAACCAAAATTTTCTGGGGCACTGCCCCAGACCCCATAAAGTGGGGTTACGGGTACCCTCAAACCCCCTGTTAACTATGTGGAAAGAATATAACACAACCCAACAATCTCCCACTTGTTGTTTCTTTCCACAGGGGGCCACAGGAGAGCTTAGTCATTTTTCCAGCCCTCAAACACCCATTGTTTCTCTACACCAGGAGAACTTCTCAGAGCTAACAGATTTTTCCAATGCATCTGCAGTATTCTTCAAAGTGTCCACCTTTACCAGCAACACCTTTTTGTCTTCTATCATATCCCTCACAAAGTGATACTGAACATCAATGTGCTTTGTTTTTGAATGATAAGAAGGGTTCTTTGCCAAGAAAATTGCACTTTGGCTGTCACAGTCTATCCTTATAGCTCCCTATACTAACCCCATACTTGAACACAATCTCTACAAACAAACTGCTTCCTTGCTTGCATGAGTGGCTGCCATGTATTTTGCCTCTGTAGTTGATAGTGCCATTATAGATTGTTTCTTACTCATCCAACTGACTGTACCTCCAAATAGGTTAAACACATACCCACTTTTATATCTTCTTTGATCCAGATCTCCAGCCTAGTCTGCATCAACAAACCAATGAATATCCAACACTCTGTCCCATCCTGTTCTTCCTTGGTAGCACAAACCATAATCACTAGTGCCACGCAAATACCTGAAAACCCGCTTCACTGTTGTCCAGTGTTCCTTCCCTGGTTTTGACATAAACCTGCTCAATACTCCCACTGCATGTGCAATGTCTGGTCTAGTACAGACCATTGCATACATCAAGATACCGACTGCACTTGCATATGGAACACGGGACATGTACTCTTCCTCTTCTTGTGTCTTGGGACACTGTTCAGCAGATAACCTCACACCTACAGGAATAGGAACCTTCACCGGTTTACTATCCTGCATATTAAACCTCTGCAATATTGTCTCGACATACTTCCTCTGGTTTAACCAGAGCTTCCTCTTTGCCCGATCTCTTTTAATTTCCATGCCCAACATATAGTTTGCAACACCAAGATCTTTCATGTCGAATTTGGAGGACAATTGGGCCTTCAAATCCTGGATAATTTCTTTGTCATTTCCAACTAGCAACATATCATCCACATACAAGACCAGATAAATAACACGGTCACCAATTAATTTAAAATACACAAAGTGATCTGCTTTGCTTCTAGTGAAACCAAGTCCCCGTATAAATGTATCAAATTTCTGATACCACATCCTTGGTGATTGTTTTAACCCATATAGAGACTTCTTTACCTTGCATACCAGTTCTTTCTTACCCTTCACCGCAAAGCCTTCAGGTTGCTTCATGTAGATTTCCTCTTCTAAATCCCCATAAAGAAATGTTGTCTTCACATCCATCTGTACTACCTCAAAATCAAAAGCAGCAGCAACAAATAAAAGCAATCTAATAGAAGTTACCTTGGCAACAGGAGAAAAAATATCACCAAAATCAATTCTCGGCACCTAGGAATAACCTTTTGCTACCAACCGAGCTTTGTATTTCTCCACCTTCCCTTCTGCATTTGTCTTCTTCTTGAACACCCATTTACTGCTAATGGGTTTCCTTCCAGCCGGCAACTCCACCAGATCCCAAGCCTCATTTTTGTGCAAAGATGCCATTTCATCAACCATGGCCCCTTTCCAGAGTTTTCCATCCTCTGAATCCACTGCTTCCTTCATAGTTCTGGGATCATCATCAGTAACAGACAAAGCAAAGTTTGAACAGAAAGCAGATGGACTATACCTTTCTGGCTGCCTTCTTTCTCGAGCTAATCTTCTCATAGCCGGAGTTTGTGGCTCTTCATCTTCTGATTCCTCCTCTGCTACAGAGTCTGATTCTTCCTCCTTTAGTTCAAACTCTATCTTCACAGGTTCCTTTGGTTGGACTTCATGTTTAATAACATCTTTCACCTCTTTGAACACCACATCTCGATTGTACACAACCTTTCATGTGACTGGGTTCGAAAGCTTATAACCCTTTAAACCATCCTTATACCCAATAAAGATGCACTTTTCATATTTACTATCCAACTTGGTTAGTTTCTCCTTTGGAACATGTACATATGCATCACATTCAAATACCCTCAGATGTGAAAGAGAGGGTTTCTTACCAGTCCATACTTCTTGTGGAGTCTTATCCTCCAACGCCGATGAAGGTGACCTGTTAACCAAGTAACATGCAATATCCACCGCCTCTGCCCAGAATTCCTGTCCTAACCCGGCACCACTGAGCATGCTTCTTGCCCTTTCCATTAAGGTCTTGTTCATTATTTCTGCAACTCCATTTTGCTGAGGTGTATATGGAGTAGTCTTCTGCCGTGCTATACCACACTTCTTACAAAATTCTTCAAATTCCTTGCTGCAGAATTCTCCACCATTATCTGTCCTCAGCACCTTTATATTCTTCTCTGTCTGATTTTCCACCAGAGCCTTAAATTCTTTAAACCTGTCAAAGACTTCAGATTTCTTCTTAAGGAAATATATCCATGTATTCCTTGAGAAGTCATCTATAAATGATACATAGTACACAGACTTACCCAGTGATCGAACTTTCACAGGTCCAAACACATCACTGTGCACAAGCTCTAATATTTGTTTCGTCCTCTTACCACCAGAGGGGAAACTCACCCGATTCTGCTTCCCATATACACAATTTTCATAGAAATCAACATCCAGAGAGCTATTACTCATACCTTCTACCATACCTTTACCATGAAGTATTCGAAGGCCCTTCTCTCCAATATGTCCAAGCCTTTGATGCCACAACATGGTCTTCTCTCCAGAGACCACTAGATTTTCTGCTCCATTTTCAGGAACCATAGAACTATTGCCCCCGTCAACAATGCTACCTTGTAGCTTGTACAGAGTTCCAATCTGAACTCCCTGCATCAATACCAGTGCTCCTCAAACCATCTTGCAGGTATCCTTCTCGAACACTGTCCTTACACCTGCATCATCCAACTTGCTTACAGAAATCAGATTTCTGGCCAACGCAGGAATATGCAGAACACCCGAAAGGGTTCTAACCCTTCCACCTTGCAACTTCAACTTTACTTTTCCGCGACCAATGATTCTAGCCTTCCTATCATCTCCTAAGAGGACATCACCACCATCGTATTTCTCATACTCGCAGAACCACTCTCTATGGGGAGTGAAGTGAAAGGATGCACCTGAGTCAATCAACCATGCCTCATGATCTACATGTGTACTGAAGAAGCCAAGTACACATCCCCACCTTCATCTAAGGTGGTTTTTGACTCTGCAGAAGGAGCATCATCAGATCCCTTTCCTTTATCAGGAGCTTTAGATTTACACTCCCTTCTGAAGTGCCCTTCCTTTCCGCATTGCCAGCACACCACCTTTGTAGGTTTTCCTGGAGATTTAGATCTCCCTCTAGATTTAGATCTCCCACTCGATGACTTATTTTTGTTTCTATCTGGGACCGCTCGTACAGACAAGGCATCACCATTCTAGCTGTCCATATTTTTCCGTCTCATCTCCTTCGTCAGCAAGGCTGAGACTATTTCATCAAACTGCAAAGCAGTTCCATTGCTACCTATTGCAATAACCAGACTATCCCACGAGTCTGGTAGAGAACACAACAAACTGATGCACTTATCTTCATCTGACATTTTAATATCAACAGATAATAACTGACTTACCACAGTATTAAACGCATTCAGATGCTCTGTCACCGAGTCTCCATCTTTCATCCTCAGGTTATACAGCTTTTCCGCAGGAACAGTTTATTCACCAGAGACTTAGATTGGTACAAAGTCCCAAACTTGTCCCATAAAGCCTTCGTCGTAGCTTCCCCTGATACATTCAACAATACTGAATCTGAGACACA